>JAUMHF010000004.1:3272919-3396631 GCA_032359275.1 Microctenopoma steveboyesi | reverse complement strand
AATACAACCCAGCCCGTTCTGAAATGGTTGGATAGTTAGAGGAGGACCATCAGCCGGCTCATTAACTATACTTCATATGAGGCAACGTCTGCCTGCAGCAGGCCTGCCCCTGTGTTTCAGGGATACAGGCCAGTGAGGAACCAATATTGTTGAGATGAAGAGCTATGACCTGGAATGGTTACTAAATAATGTGTGTTATGTCCAACACATTAAACTGCCCCGCAATTCCTCACCAGCTGGGAAGGACTCGGGTCCGAAGGCTGAGCCTTAACTGGCAGCACAGAGGCAACCTCCACATATTTAATGGATGCCGAGGGTCTCCTTTGTTCTCTCTTTGAACCCGTTTCCCATTTCCTCTATAACATGAAAATATTTAGCTTCACAGTTCTGTTTATTTTCTCTTGTGTACTTAACCACAATAGTACGTGCATCACAGTGAGTTGGATTGTGTCCTGGAATAACAAGCAGAGTAGGGCTGGTCCGTCTCCTGATGGGGACCCACCTCGTACGCCCTCCTGGAGGAGCGAGGTCAGACTGGAAGTACAGAGCAGGAGCTTTATTGCTATTATTTACCTCACTCACACCTGTGTGCGGAGTGAAGATCATAACAGGAGGCGGAGCTAAAGTGTTGAGGACTAAAGACTACAGAAGTGCCTCCATGTGTCTGACACAGTTTCCCATTAAGTGCTGTTTTCTCTCACTCTGCGTCATGGTTTATTAATCTGCTTTTTCTCTTGTTGCTGGGGAATAGATTTGTCCATGAATTTTCCATTTACCTCCGGCAGCTGCCTCCTCTATCTCATCTTATACCAGAATCCATGAGCTCATAATGACTCATCATATTGTTTATCGTATCCTATTGTAGGTTTAAAATAGGGTGAAGTGAAGAGGGGTGACGGGGGTGGCCCAGCAGCCCCAGTTAGTTCCCCCTAAAACGAATCTCCACCCATGTAATCCCTCCTCCTCTGTCATTTCTACTCCTTTCAAGCCCCCTCCCTCTGTTTTTCCGCTCTCTCCCACTGTCCTCCTCTCCCATCCCACTTATTCCACCTTACGCCTGATGGAGCATTAAGCCTGAATGCTGTGGGCAACCGTGGCCCCACATTCACATTGTGTGTTTGAGTGAGCAAGTGCTGCATCGGTTTCTGACCTGCTCCCTGGGACTCTTGCTGCTTTCAGACAATCAGGAATTACTTGGTACAACGGCGCAGTTTCTTTGTTATTCTTTGGGAGTGGGGTCAGCAGACACTGTTCCTAACCCAGACACACTCCCACTTGCTTTTGATATCCGGGGATTGGTGTTGCGGATGCCTTCTCCAACCTAATCTCAGTCTATTGTTGTGCTGCTTTGGACACGGGAACAGTTGGATGGACATTTTCTGGATTTGGACTCGAATTCCACATTGAGACACACCAGATAAGATGGTGCCCCTGCAGAAACGGGTAATCTTGAGTTATGTGTGCGGAGGTGTGCGTGTTAGAGAGAGAGGAGGGTTTGATGTGCGTGATGTGGCTGCAGTGATGTGTGCATATTGTTTTTGTGCCCTGGACAGTTTCTGTCTTGCCAAAAGAAAAGAGAAACAGTTTGATGAGTTTAGTCGTCACCTGGGTCTTAGAGAGAACCTTTCGTTTGGGCATTGAATGGGAACAGAAGCGAGAAAGACAACAGAGAGAGAGAGAGAGAGAGAGAGAGGTGTCTGAGGAACTGGTGAGGCTGAGGAGTTTCCTTGTTGTGCCAGTAAAACCTCTAATTGTTGTTTTCATCTTGTCATTCTTATGTTGAATGGCTTGTTGGTGAGTGATTGCTCATAGAAACCCACTGAAACAATGCAGACTGCCCCCCCATCCTCCACACATACACACCCTCACTCTAAACTCTATTGATTCACTCTAGTACTTCAGAGTCATTTTATTTATGAATGCTGTTTTCAGAGATTTGAGATATAACATAATGTGGCGTCGGTAAAGTTGCAGTCGTACCTTGCACTCATGCTTAGCCTCTTATTCTATAATAAAATTGCTGCTGATGTGCCGTAGGACTCTTTCTCGAACCTTTTGTTACCACAACCGCTTCCTGTGCCTTTGAAAGGAAAATGTATTTAGTGCAGCGATGCTAAAGCAGTCACAGAGCACATTGCATGGTTTGCCTCGAGAGGCAGATGAACCTTGACGTGCTGACACCTCAAATGCTTAGTGTTTCCAGCCAGAGGAGTAATAGCTGGACTCAGGAACACTCCAGACATGGTAGAAGAGAGAATGGGGGACTGCTGGAGCCACACCAAGGTTGTTTTTGTTTCGGTTCATTTCAAAAATTATACCGCTGTGCTACGGTCTCGTAGATTGGGCGATCATTTGGATCATATTAGCTGCAGTATGGCACGACTCTGTGTTAACTGATATCCCAGATGAGAAACTCTTTTTTTTTCTCTCAGCTGATGAATTTCAAGACATGACCGTAGCCAACTGGAGGCTCAGTTTTTCCTCACAAGTCATGAACATATAATAAATGATGAGTTCAGCCTGAGCAGCTGTATTTGGTTATCAGTACTGCAGACTCTGAGTATCTGTGTTTTGAAAGACGCTGTTATAGACCTCCTTTTAAGATGATACCTTGCATATCAAGAGAAACGTTAACAGCGTGTGATCACATCACCGGTGGACAGTATCACTTGTAGGCCAGGCACACCACCTATAAACGGGTTGAGATGAACACTATTTCTACAGAAAGGGCAACACAGTAAAGGGTTAAAATTTAAATATGAATAATAATCAATAATTGTATCACCAGGTTCATGAATGTATTAATCTAAACCAAATGTCAAGATGGGTACTTGTTGCACTTGATGTTAATTTAATTAAGCCCGATTTGCGTGGAAGCGCATTTGAATTCAAAAGGTTCCTTTGATCTGTCATTACTTCCTTTCTTCTGTTTGTATGTGATTTGATCACGTTACGCCTTTTCTTCTTCTGCAGGATCAGTTTGACAACTTGGAGAAGCATACACAGTGGGGGATTGAATTTGTGGAGAAATACTCTAAGTTCGTGAAAGAGAGATCCGAGATCGAAATCAACTATGCAAAACAAATTAGGTGAGTACTGATGAGCTATGATCCATATTTTGAATTGTAGGACTGCTTTACATCCATCCATAAAGAACCTCCCCCTGCAGCAGGATTTGACATACTATACTGTCCTTGAAACAAGAGACTGAATATGTAGCTGACCCTGACCCCTGACCTCCCTCTGGAGGGGAAAACTGAACCATGAATTCCCATTGGACAAACTGTACATTAGCACTGATATATTGCTTAGAGAAATCCTCTTTTTATCATAGCAGGACTGTTGTTTGTCTGCAGGGACGGAGCAAAGCTTTGTGCAAGTGCAGAGCTAGATAAACAAGCCACAGAGGATATATCTTCCCTCTCCATCCTTTTTTTTAATGCATGTAAGAGTCTGTCTCTCCACCTTCGTCTCATTCTCTCCTGAGTGCACGCTGTCTGCTGTTATTGCTGGCTTCTGCTTCAAGCAAGAGGAAGTCAGGGTGTGGGGGTAGGGGGCGGAGCTTGTGTTTCCATAGAGACTAGTAAGTATCAGCTTTATCAACCCAAGGTCTGACCTAGATCCCCCCCCCCTTCAACGAGTGTTGGCCCCGCCCCCAACTCCTGGTCTCTCCACACACACGCTGTGTTGAGCCATCCTGCTCTAAAATGACCTAAGTCCTAAGGCCTGCATCCCAGCAGAGTGGGATATACCCTCAAATCCGTAAGCCTCATCTTTAAACAGGCCACGCAATATGGCTAATGCTCTGAGTATTGACCACAACCCCCCCATGTCATGGGGACTAGCCAATACCAATCCAGTATTCACCTAGCAACTCCCTGGGACAGATCCTCCACTATACCACTCCTCTTTTTGAGAATTACCTCAGCTTGAGATAATAGGCCTAGCTGTCTGTGTTTACATGCATGCATTACTCACACACCCCTACACCCAGTAAACCTTAACAGGTTTTCTCTAAAATGTTGCTTTGTGTTTGTGGCTTTGGAACACATCCCATTTAATGGCCAATTAATTAATAAGTACTACGTTTTTTAGCCACATGTATTTTACCACAGCAATAATAGACTTTTAAATACATATTGTGAATCAAAAAAATGTGCACACACACACACACACACATACACGCAGACACTCCATAATTCAATTAGCCAGCATCTGTGTGCTGTATGTTTGACAGGACAGGGACTCATAGACCCTTCTTGAACATCGGGCTCCACAGATGGTGCGGATGTTTTCATCTGCTCTGCTTATACCGAGGGCCCGTTGTCAAACTGAGTTCCTTAGGTGGTAGACACACACACACACACACACCCACATCTACATTAGTGCACTAAAAATAGGACATTCGGATGTACAGCGTGGATTTCTTGAGTCATAGGGTTTCCCTGTGTTTTCCATGTGCTTCTTTGTTGTGTTGCTTCTTAGCTCAACCTAAGTACAAATGATCCTTTTTAATTAACTTAGCTCAAGAAGGTTTATTCTAAGGCTCCAACCAAAAAATGCAGAGCTGTTAGATCTAATAAACTAATGGAATTGACCCTTTGGTCTCTCATCTGTGTTGGGGACTTTTTGCCTCTTTTTTTCTCCGTCCTTTAATTGGTAGCAAACTTTTTTTTTTACAGCAGACGTTTTAACGTGTCATAACAGTGAGTTTTAAGTGTAATTTATATCCTAAATGATGGGTGCATTCCACCTAACTGTGAAAGTTCCCAGGCCCTTGCGGTGACTGCCATCTATGGCTGTTACTCTAGGTTGTACCATTTCTGTCACCATACCAACCACATGCTGCACTAATCCAGGAATAATCCTCTTCCATTGCATTGGTGTAAACATGCACAATGCTTCAGTCTACTCATTGCAGGACAATATATAAATGCCTCGTCCTCCTCCCCCAAATTCCAGTCTGGCATGATCCATAATGAGCAGGAATAGGGTCCTGCTAACAAAAGAGACTGGGTGAGGGTCTGTGAGTAAAGTATCCACCACTATGTAGAGACATTTTCTCCCAGTAAGTTTCCAGTAAGACACAGATATCATCTTTCAGACTCACCATCACCTGCTGTAACAGCACTTTAATGCACGGTGTTTAATCCTCCTTGTCAAAATTAGTCAGTACAGGTGTTTTGACAGTTTGTGAAAATATTGTATTGCGGTGAGCTGACACATGACTTCTGGGAAGGCTACGGAGAGCGAGACAGACGGATGGATCTGCCTAGCAACAGAGCAAACAGCACCAGGGAGGAGAGGCGTGGGGGATGTGGGCAGACAACTGGATGGAGCGCAGACACACATTACGTGTAGTTAGTTTAAGACCTGTATTATTCATTTGGACACGAATTAAGCATTCCCTTTTACAACACGTACAAGCCAAGTCGTTTCAATTCCGTCAGTTGATTCTTATGTGCTCGTTTAAAGTAATCGACATTACAATCACCGTTTTGGTTTGAAGGTGGACGAGGACTATTTTTAGTGTGCACACCGCCCATCCCAATATGTGCACTATAAACATATAAACTGTGGTTGTTCATTTTTAACTTGACAACAGTGCTCAGCGTAAACAAATTCATCGGCGTGTTGTCCATGTTATTATGTTTTGCTGACAGAGTGCCGTTTGGGCGGCGAGGCTGTCGCACTGTAGTGATGAAAGATTGCTGTAACCATCATAATGGTTTTTACTCCCAACATCCAGCTACAGCTACAGCATTCCATTCATCCTACATCCATTCTTTCTTTCTTCCCGCACTGCTCTTATCTTGTGCTACTAGCATGCAGCCGGTGGCAAAGCAAGGGCAACTGCAGCATAAGAAAAGCATGCTTGTTTCTGGTGACTGGCTCTGCGTGCATACTCCTGGGGGCAATGATTTATGACCTGAAGAGAGGGACAGGGAGATAGTAGCAGCAGTAGAAAGCACTCTGCTGGATTGAATGGTGTACTGAACCACTGGCAGGCCCAGAAGGGCAGTGTCAGGCAAATATAATGGGGATGGTGCGCTGGCCATCTGCAGACTGGGCTCTTTGTGAAGAGTAGAGTAGAAAATATCTGACAGTGCTCATGTTTTTGTCCTTACAGGAATTTATCAAAGAAGTATCAAGCCAAGAAGAACTCACGGGAAGAAGAGGAGAGCAAGTGAGTTACAGAACCTAAATACACAAAACCTCTTTCTGTAGTTAGAGTGGGACTGTTAGATTTTCCACATTGTTTTGTATTTACATATTTTTGTAAGGTCTTCATCTGTTGTGAATTGGCGCTATATAAATATATAATAAAATATATAAAATTTAATTGTAATAAAAGATGCTACTTTCATATCCATCTGTTCAATGGAAGCAACAACCAGCAACACATCAGTTAAATCTTTCTGTCTGGTAAAATGGTCAAGACAGCGAACTATTTCACCTCTTCTCCAGCCTTTATTACAAGCCAAGTAATTTAACCGACAGGTATTAACGCGTTACTCTGTGCTGGTGCTGCCATACCATTTCTCCTATGACGTCCCTTCCCTGTGCTTCTCCAGGTACACCTTCTGTAAGGCCTTCGCGCTGACACTTAACGAGTTGAATGACTACGCGGGTCAACATGAGGTCATAGCGGAGAACTTGTCATCGCAGATAATCTCCGAGCTTTTGCGCTACCTGCAGGAACTGAAGACTGAGAGAAAATCGGTGAGACAACCTTTCGTTTTCACGTCGAGGTGCTTTTTAAATGTGTTTTTTTGTGGTTCTTTACTCGCATAAAGAATTCCCTTCTCCCTGGACGTGTTCCTTTGTCAGTAGACACGGACTGTTTAAAGGGAAACAGACGCTGCAGAAAATGAAGTAGCCCATTCCTTTGGCGTTCTCTGTGCTCCATGAACTGAGGTCATTGCTGAGTAAATATAGATGCACCCAGAAGGCTCCCCAGAAGTGCAGAACGTGACTGGGTCCTTTTTGTGGAAGTCATCCTCTCTCTATCATTATCGCCTTATTTGTCTTTTTAAAAGCAACTCGCTAAAGACTAGTGCGCCACACACTATTCTCACTCTTTCAGTTTGGAAGAGTGGACCCATAGCACATGATTCATAGATAACAGTGTGGTCCCCATTAAATCCACAGAGTTGGCTGGGCAACAGAGGGAAAAAAACTACCCAGCTGGAAAAAACTCTTGTGTCACGAAAGTCCAGTGGAGGGAATTGTAAAACCAAAGCCAGAGGCCACAGTGACTGTTTTTAGATTTTATGTTGATCTGTACATCGTGTGACATCGTGGTTGGTGCATTTGCCACCACGTTAATTACGGGAAGTTCTGGGCTGCGTTATTAATCATCAGTTTTGATTTGAAACTTTTTTTTTGTTTAAGTTGTAGCAGGTGCATGGAAGGCATTTCCACCCTAAGGGGAATCATAACGCTGCCCCCCCCCTGGGAACCCCCTCGAATTTTGTTTAGTGTGGCTCGGTTTGACGCAGCATAGCAACCGTCTCTGTCTAGTGTCACAGAGGGTCTTTGGACAGACCCTTGCCTCATTGAGGTTGTCACTCTACCTCGTTATCTCTCACGTAGCACCTCCTTCACAAACTTTTTGCTCTGTCCTTCTCTCCACATTTAGTTTATCACATATTGTGAACAGGGTGTCATGTGTCAGAAGAGCTCCACAACAGTGTTCCTTCAGTTAACAGTGCTGGCCCGGGGGGTTTCCCATTACAGCATGACTCCATTGCTAACAGTGTATTTTGTGAACAGGGGGTTGTTTCATTTGACGACATTGAGTAAATAGTTTCTCAGGTTTATTCAGAACAGTCTCCTCGTTCATTTTTTTTTTTTTACAGTTTGGGAAATGATAGAGAATGATAGTCTTTCACAAGTTCAATGCTACTTTGACCAACTCAAGCTACAAATAAGTCAAAATGACCCTAAATGAACATTGTTGAGGGTTTCATACTCGAGCTGCCAATCAGAGAACGTGTTTCTGAGATGTGATTGTGAGGGAGTTGTGTCTTGTGACTTCCCCAGCTTCATGTTTTCTCTGGTTTCATTCACATGAATTTTTAAGCAGCACTCACTGTTCTCTTTGTTGTAGCCTTTTGATTTGTGTCTATGTCTGACAGAGCGGCGCAGAAAATGCCAGACAGTAGGATTAGAGGAAGGTCAGAGCCTTCTGGGTTTTTCCTGGGGATCCTATTGGACAGGTAGAATCCAGACTACAAACCCAGTAGGAGAACAACATAATAATGCCCCGGTTCTTATGTGGGATTGTTTTGTAACTCTCCCCACCTCCCTTCGCTTTTTCCCTGAGTGGACCTCTTGCTAAGCTCTGCTTGGGGTGGCAAAGGCGGTAAGGCCAAGACTGATGTCTAAAAGGATTTTATTAGAGACAGACACGCTTGTTTTTACAAAAGTGAACCATTTAATAGATTTAAATTACAAAGGCAGGAGCGCATATCAAAAGCTACTGAATTATGAGCTCAGTATTTGTTTAGTACTTGTTCGTGGACCAATATTATGCTAAGTAATGATTAGGAGCGGCAGGGTTAATATGGGATGAGGAGCCTAAGTCTCTCTGGACTTCGATTGTGCTGAGGAATCATAATAAGGTGTTCAGTCAGCATATTGTTGTCCTCACCAGCACTTAAGTGACTTCTCCATTGAGGACTGATGAATCCCCTAAAACACGATGCAGTGCCGCCCAAGACAACACATGTACACTTATAGTGTCAGTGTGGGTTATCACACTTGTAGGTTTACAGCACATAATTACATCTTTTTATCTGCCTTCAACTGCTACGATGCGACATGCTGAACGAGCTGGAGATAATGAAAAAAAACATACGGGATACATCTTACTCTGCTGCCCAGCCCAGGAATATAAGCGCTGCATTTACCGAAAAGTCAGCTGAAAACCATAATGTGCTCTCAAACACTTTCAGGTGGGTTTGGCGAAGGATACTTTCCTCATCCATCATGTTGCGGCAGAGAAAAGAGATGCAGCCACAGTTTAAGAGCAAAGTGTGTCTCTCTAATGTGGCCTCGTGTGCCTTCTTGCGCGCTGAGTGGAAACACGAGTCGGAAGCTGAGAAGGAGGTTTTATCGATAGAGCTTATCATAGTCGCCTCATTCGCATGGACAGTATGAATAACCTCTGCCATATTACTAATGGTCTTAACATGAGAAAACTCTCAGTGGAGTTTTCATGCGGCTAAATCGCCTCTCCTGCATCTAGGTCTCATTGCATTGTGGGTATTTCTAGTACCATTATATGGTAGGTGCACATTCCTATGAGCCAAGTCATGTTAATGAGTGACTAACAAATCAGTTAGAGGCTGTGCAAATGTGGTGCTGTAGCACGGTGAATGGTTTTCTGTTATTTCTCCGGTTACTGCATCCATCAAAATGTACTGGAAACGGTTATCTAATCATGGCACATTTAGCCTGATGGCGTATGTTGTACCAAAGGGTTAGCAGGAGGAATAATTAGTTAATTTTATGATACATCTATAGTTAGTTGGTCAAGACTAGTCAAATGGGGTGTTAGGTCCAGCTTTATTTTCCCACTCATCGTCCTTCAAATGCTGTGTGTAACTGAGAACGGCAGCTTCAGGTCACTGACCTGTTGAAACACCTCAGATGTCCAGGCCAGTGTCAGCAGTCTCATGCTGTTAGTGAGAGGGATAAGTGGAGGAAAGACAGGATGTCTCACTTGTTTGCAAAGTGCATGTCTGCAGTATTTGAGCAGCAGGTCCAACATCTGTGTAAATGGCTGCAGCGTTTAACCTCCTAAACTATTTCATGGGATGCATTTTTATTTTCTCTGTGACCTGATGAATGTAAAAACAAAGAATTATCTTTTTACCTGATGTCGTTTTTTGAGAAAAATTATGTTCACATATGACAACGATTGTCGGAAAAAACAAACAAACTATAAAGTCACAATTGAGTTGAAAAGATGCAAAACTCAATATTTGTCCTGAGAACAAAAACAGAATGAGAAACAACAAGTGTGCCCTTTTGAGCAACGGCTCATTTGCTGTAAGATTTATGTAAAGTACACAGTAGAAGTATAACGTCCTCGTACGTGGATATCAGGCCCTTGTAGAGCACATTTTATGTTTTGGCCTAGAAAACCCAAAATGTGATGCCCACATATGTGGACGCCAGGTCCTAGGAGGTTGATGTATGCCTGCATCCCAGCAGGCTGATGGGTTTAATAATAACTTCCTATGCATCGATTTGGTTCTATCCAAGCCAGTTAATCTTCAGCCTGCGACGGGATTTTCTAAGCGGATGGAGATTTGATTTGTGTTCGGCAAAGTGTCTCACTTTGTTGACAGCTTCGGATTCTGGCTATTTTTCAGAGAGGTTGTTATGGAGACAAACATTTGGCTGAATGCTCACCAATAGGCTGTGAAAAGGCTTTTACGGTACCTGCACTGCATCTCATCATCCTCATCATTTAACGAGACATTTTCAGCAGGACTTATGCGGCTCCACAATGCTCTGTTGGGTATTAGAGCTGAAATACTTCCTCTGAAACACTGGAGCACTTCCCTATATTACTCAGCTTCCCTCTTTGGGAAACGAGAAGTGCGACCGCCTGAGGTAAGCCAGGCCACATTCTTACAAGCCGCTCCCATGTTCGGTGTTATTCAGGTGAGATTAACCTTTAGGCGTCCTGCATCAGTCAGTTTCACATCTCCTGCTTGTGCCTTTGAGTTAACACACTGAAGTACTGGAGACTTCCCGCTGTTGTCCAAGCACTGAAATTCCAGGGAAGTAAAAGCAACTGCTCTGTTCTTTATAATGGTCTGGGTCTGTTACTGAATGGCAGCATCGATATTCCACTCAGATACTGAGCCTGGCTTCTGCAGGCGTCGTAACCACGGATACCAAGTCTCTATGTCATTTTCATTTGAAATGAACTCTGGGCGATTTCTTCAGCCGAGTAACGTGACCGCGTGCAGTAGAGGAACCATTTGTAGTCATTTAAGGTTTAGAATTGGTGCTTGCTGAGGATCTGGCTGTGATCCACACAAAGAGATGTGCTCTGACTCCAGGCCAAGTCCTGAGGTCTCCTGGAGCGAGATGGGCCAAGTAAGACTTTTCACAAAAGCCTATGTGTTTAATGTGAGTTTAAATCAGCAGCTGCCATCTAAGTCTTGACCAGTATGCAACACTTGGCAATGGTCAAAATCCATTGTGGCCTGTCCATCTCACCAACTATTACAAAATCTGGTTCATCATAGCGTTCAATGTTTGTCTTGTGTGTTTACTGCAAGCTTCTCTTTCTCTCGCTCTCTCTCCTACACTGTCATTAAGCAGCTTTTGAATATGTTCCGTTCCTCGGCGGTTCTTCTGAACAGCAGGAGAAGCATGGAGAAAGTCAGCCGGGCAGTGGATCCACCTTGTGTCCCATGCTAGTGCTAGTTTAAGTTAAATATTGTAACATCATTATTGTTTTAAAGGCAGGCGTGTACTGGAACGTCACCAGCTGAAACATATATATGGAAAATATAGAACACGATTGTCCTGTAGTGTGGTTGAAAGCTCGTCATCATTGTTTTACTAATAAAAAGCCACTCATTACCTGAATGATGTGAAACACTTCTGTTTGTTCTGTGATCTGCTCAGATTTCCTTTTGCTTTTAACAACTTGAATGTCTGATGACCAAACAGAGAGCATAGAGGACTTCATAACTTCTTAGAGGACTATTTTAACAACAAAACCTTGCCGTTGGCGCTGTGCCGTTCAGGACATGTGACTTAGCAGCTGTAAACACATCTGTTTGGTATTACCACAGTGGCCAATCTTACCTGATCTAATAAATGTGTGACCTTTTTTATTTTATTGGAATCTCTGTTTAGTATGAAGCTGTAATTCAGTTGACTTTTAGTATTAGTACTTTTTTTATTAGACTTGTAAAAACCCTGTTAAACCGGTGGGATCTGGGTGTAGTAGACTAAGCCACTGGTCATGATTGTAAATGTATGGATGCCCTGCATTCCCACATGATATAAATAGTTTTCTGTCACAGTGTGGGAACTTATAGTTGAAACGGCTTCTCATTTATTAGCGTCACTATGTCAAGGTCACATTCACCTGCTTTTCAATCCCAGAGGCTTATGAATAGTATGATTGTGTTTAAACATTTCTCTTTTTTCTTTCCCCCTGACAGCACTTCCATGATGGGCGTAAAGCACAGCAGCACATCGAGAGCTCATGGAAACAGATGGAACTGGTATAATATGCACAAACTGACACAATGGTTTTGATATTTGTCCAAAAAATACTAATAATACAGCAACAAGGCCGTGGCCTCAGACATAGAAATACGTAAACAGTTTTAGATGTGCGTTTACATGCACTGGTTCCCATTACTAGGTGCAAACAGCAGTCCCGGGACTGTTTTAGTGAAGCGACTAAGAGTAAGAGATTGCACAGAACACCACGTCTTATCTCTGCCAGGCCCCTTTGACAGGGGGAGAGGAAGAGTGTGAGAGACATTCATAACTGCCCCGTCCTCCTCAAACTTCTCTGCGCGTTCGCTCAATGATCCCATTGTGTGCGAGGCAGATAGGCAGAGTTCACGGTGCACGCTGGCCCAACAAACACTAATTGTTCGCTTCGAGGGGTCGGAGGAGGGTTGAATGAATGGTTGTTTTTCTGTACACAAATGACCACTATGAACATTTGTTTAATCTGCAGGCTGCAGACTTTGACAGACCCCAGCGCTGTGTCAGTGACGTTAAATGACCTCTGTTGCGCACAATGCTTGGCCTGAAATGTATTTGACGTATCTGTGCACGCTGTGACGTCCATTATGAAGTCAAATGAATAGTCAATTCAAGTGTGTGATCATATGAAATTTCTCTTTTTAAGAGTAAAAGAAAATTTGAGCGGGACTGCAAAGAGGCAGACAGAGCACAGCAATACTTTGAGAGGATGGATGCTGACATTAACGTGACTAAGGCAGACGTGGAAAAGGTATGTGTCGTCTCACCCCACCAATCACACACGCTCGCGTCACGTTTTAAACACAGCTCCTCTAGTGATTGCCTGGCTTTCCTCACTATCCCACCTAGTGCACTTTTCTTTCCCTCGTCCATGCCCTGCAACCCTGACTCCTCATTCAACTGAGCAATAAAAAAAACCCAGCGTTGACTGAGTGATCATTGGGTTTGATGCCTGGGACTGCGTGTAAAAGCTGGTATTGTGTCAGCAGCACAGTGCTCTGCTTCTAAACAAAGCCAACAGCAGCACAGAGTCCTCATCGTCTCTGTACAGCAGCCACGGACTCTACTGTTGTGTGCATCTCAGAGGAAGTGTGTGTGTGTGTTGTGGATTATACATTTCAGTTGTTTAATTTCCCCTTTTTTCTTAATCGAGGTTTAGTTTGCTGTGATTGTGATTCTATAAGTCAGATGCAGCAATCATCCGATTCTCATGACTTGTAAACCAGAGCCCCCTGGGCCTGCAGCTGATGTCATTTCCTGTTGTCGTAACCAATTCAACCAGCCTTCAAAATTGCAGCCTCCCACTGCTGCAAGGCATCATGGGTCAGCAGTGCTCTGCTCCTGCTGCTTCGTCAGCTGCTGGAGCAGGGCTCAGGCTCAGAGTGGACACAGTTCAGACCCAATTATTATGCAAATACACAGTGTGCACTCTGGACTTACAGCCAAAGAGCGACAATAGGCTTACGGTAACGCTGAACAGAACTGGGAAGGTCCAGCACAACAAGACTTGTGTTGTGTTTGAGTACAGTTAGTCCATTTATGGAAACATAAAATACTCATGCATTACACAGAATTCAGTAGAAGGAGGTGAAGAAAGCGAGTGAATGTGCAGATCTACGAAGGAAGAGACGGGTAGCGAGTGTTTTATTTTTATACCATCTTTTCAGCGTGTGACTGTGGTTTTTTACACTTAAGTTACTCTATGACGTTTAGTCTTAAGAGTTTTTATATACATATATAGGTGCTTGTTCTATTCTGATATCATTAGTACACTTTGTGTTTAAATGCAATAGTCAATTGTACTTTCACACAGCTTACTTAGTGTGGTAGTCTTTAGCTGACAGGCAGATAAAAGTAAGCCAGAGAGAGTTTCTTTTGCAGAGGTATGTTCACTTCACACATGATTCATCTGTCACAGGCTATTTCAGCCAACAGCTTGTAAGTGTAGATATGTCTGGAGCAGGCTGAACAGAAATCTAGGATGAAAAGAGAAAGAGTCCCTTGTCCATAACAATAAAGCCGACACTGACATTGATACACCCCGACACGTTTCAGCAACAGCGTTTGCCTCTGAAGCGTTGTCTCCCTCTAATGCAAAGAGAATCGCTGTTTGCTTAGCTGAGGTATTGTGGTTTTCTGTGCAGCTGTCACAGACCTCTAACTGTTCCCTCTCCTCCTCTGGCAAACAAATCCCTCAATTTGGGGTTTGGATTTACAGCCAAGATATCCACAAAAGACTATTGGAGTTTTTCGAGGGACCCCTACGCCCACACAGACTCTGTTGTGGAGATCTTCAGCTGTAAAGCATTAGAAAAATAATCAGATGTGCTTCTCTACCGGTATGTTAGTGGTTACTGTGTTTGTTCACCCTGTTACCAACTTCCTTTTTTGACTGACAATTGACCTGTTGGTCCAGGAAGTGCATCTATGGCAACCAGCTGGTAGCGGCTAACAAACCTTTCCCTGTTTGTGTGTGTTTGTATATTTATTTTATGCCATGCCTTGAAGCGAAGTTCCCACAAGGTAGGTTCCAGAGGACGGAGAGCCTGTTGTATCTGTGGGAACGCACTGTCTTGACTTGTGTCTCGATACACGCACACACACAAGCACACACACTTCTTTGGAGTCTGGCACGCAGCCTCGACGAGGTCGCTGTTAACACGCCCTGTCTTGTCTGAACGTGATCAGTGGCTTGCCTCGCTGTCTTCTGCTGAACACTTCCTCATCCCGAGGTTTATATGTGTGATATAGGAAAAACATGTATGGAAAGAAATGCTGAATAACTTTTAGATTATCTTTTTATTTGTAATCCCCATTATGATTCTATTTTAGACAAATACATTTTAAGATAGCTGGAAACTAAATATACTGCACAGAGGTGTGAGTAGCAACGAAACCGGTAATTTCCAGAAAATGACAACAGGATGTGATGTGGCTGCAGGCACAGCGGCTCGTTGCAAAGTTTCGTTATCCACCAGGTTGCCATGGAGATGTTGTTCCTCTCGTACACCACAACTGCCTGTGATGCATGCTCATAGATTTGCACCCTGATTTTAGAAGCTGGACTTTCACATGTACTTTTCAGAGCTTTATTATATGACGGTGACTATCATTTTCCACGGAGGTATTGTCATCCCTCATGTGCTGGAAATAATGTACCTTTGAGTGTCTAGGCTCTGATGTCATCTATTGCTTACCCATGTGTGTGTGAATGTGTGTATGCGATTCTCGGGTCTTGGGTCTCGGGTCGCTGGATGAAATCGTCTGTCTGAGGACTATGACAGACCACGGTGATTTGTCTTCGTTGCCCTGCGCAAACACATTTTTCTTCTGCTCTGCATTCAGCTTACCCAAACTTTATTGAAATCACAGGTTCACACAGTGACCCTTTGTTATAGATAGACCAACGGAACAGCTTATTTATATGTGGACAGGCCTCAGATCTGTATGAAAGAGGAAACAGATATGAGTACTTAGCTGCACAGATGCACAAGCAGCTCATGCTCACACACACACTCCGCATGCTGTCTAGCTGAGATAATCTCATCTCCATCTGTTTGCTGAGGATCTGTAATAGGCTGCTCCTATTTAAAATAATCAACATTATTGAGAATAGAGGTAGGACCAGATTGGGCAGGCAATCAAAGTCTAAATCCCTCCATGCTGCACCTAGTGCAGATTATCTCCCTTTTTATGTGTTTGTTCTGGCCTACATCTACTCCAACGCCAAAGGCTGTTGCTGCTGCTCGTTGTGGACTTGCACCTGTGACCGCGTGTCCACAGGCTACATGTCTGTGTGTGTGTACATGCATGGAAACATGTATGCAAAAATGTGTCAGCTCATGTAGGTCTTTATGCCCTGGCTGTGTGTGTGTGTGTGGCTCATATTTCCGTGTTACTGTGGTCTAGTGATGGTGTGTGTTCGTGTGCTTCGTTTTCTTCAGGCGCGACAACAAGCTCAGGTGAGGCATCAGATGGCTGCAGACAGTAAGGCCGACTACTCCTCCTACCTGCAGAAGTTCAACCAGGAGCAGAATGATCATTACTACACGATAATACCAAGCATATTTCAGGTAAATGATGACAGTACACAAACTCTGTGTCACCACTGGTTGAAAAGTCAGTCATGTGTGTGCAGTCATTAGTTGGCTTATGAATTCAATCCTGTGTGCAGCCCACTACCCCCACAACTCCCCTCTGGGTTGACTGCTAAAAATAAACTCTTAACATGTGGGAAACACTTAGGGTAAAAATCCGTCATTATAAGACGTGCACTTGGTTTATACAAGCCCCTATGTGTAGCAAATTATACCAGGCAAAGTGCAGCTATTACATCTTGAGTTTATGCACAAAGATGGGAAAGGACGTAGGAGATTCACCTGGCGATTGTCAGGTCTTCGGACTTACAGTGGATTATTTTTGCTTGTGGTTTGTTTTTTTCCATTTAGAAACTTCAAGACATGGAGGAGAAAAGAATCGAGAGGATAGGAGTGTGCATGAAGACGTTCGCAGACGTGGACCGCCAAGTGCTGCCCATCGTGGGGAAGTGTTTAGACGGCATGACGAAAGCCGCCGAATCCATCGAGCCCAAGAGTGTGAGTATATACAGCGTAAGCTGCGTGTGTGCACACACACACCACCACGTGGGGCATTTCAGTCACTTCGCTGGGGTGTCAGTCACTCCACACACTCCCACGGGAGACTTTTAAAAAGAAAAACAGCCCACTTGTGAACAACTAGGGGCTGTTGAAGGGCAGAGCTGCATCCAGTTTATCTGTTGACCTCCTGTTTATTGTAAGAAAGATCAATATATTTTACCACATGAAAAGTCTGTGTAAAAATACACACTGGATTTCCCATTAAAGGGGCATTCCACAGATTTATCTGAGGACATTCATTTTATTCCTCTATGAAAACCGTTCGTATTATTTTTTTTAAATTTGGAAACCAATATTAGAGAGTTTCTTTTGAACCTGTTGGGGGACGGAAGTGCTAAATCTCTGGATTCCCCCTGAAGTTCCCCATGACTTAACCAGCGAGTCCACTACAGCAAGGGTGCTTCCCCCTGAATGCCTGTAAATGTGCTCCGTAGCTGCACCAACCACACAATGCCTAAAATCTGGTGAGAATAGTTCAAACTGAGGAGTGTTGACTTGAGAGTGATGCATAATTTACAAGCAGTGTAGGCCCTCGTCCAAAGGACTGTCCACTCTTGATACACAGCGGGCTTCTGGGAATTCACCGCCCAGTGTAGCTGCAGAGGAAACATGGCTGGAATCCAGAGAACACTTGGTTGTCTTTTTTTGCTTTCTGACAGTAAGATAACTGAGAAGATTAACGCCACTCGTGAAGTCCACACATACGATGCTAGTGTGGGGAGCTAGGTAGCTTAGCATTTAGCCTGGAAACACTAGGAAGCGCAGTGCTCTGGTAATGAACGGTTGATCAAAGGCCCTAAGATCTATCTCTATTTTCACACTTTCACACATTTTCACATCCGACCAAGTTCACACACAGTTGCTGAGTTAAGCTTTTCCCCATGACTTATTAGTTTTTATAATTTGGATGCACACATGGGAGGCCTGACACGCCTGCACCAAAGAGAAAAGAAGTGCTGGGATATATTGAGATGTCACGTGTTGACAGCCTGCCAACTTGTGACAAATGAAACAAGACTGCCTCTAGGGACTGCATAGTGTGCGTGTGTGTGTGTGTGTGTGTGTGTGTGCGTGTGTGTGTGCGTGTGCATGGCCCAGCTCCAGGGAGATGACTCTGGCCTGTGACTGCCTGCTTCAGTAAACAACAGCAGGGGAAAAACATATCACATGCTTCCTCCTGCTCTCCGTCTCTCTTATTCTTCTCCCGTGTATGTAGTGCAACACATCTCTGACCCCTGGTCCTAGCTGCTACCACCGCTGGCCTTCTCAGTGCAGATAGTGCAGATTCTTCCTGTGTGTGACAAGCCGGGCCGTGTCTCTAACCTGAGTGTCCTGTCATAATTCCTGCCTGACAGATTTAGGCCTTTGCCTCTTTCGTCTGTGGCCCTCAAACGGAGTAACGACAGGCCCCCTTCCTCTCTCCTTTTGTGACATTCTCCTGAACCGTTATCAGACAGAACCTGCTGTAAACATGAAGTCACCAGGCCGCCATTGTGCTGCATCTTATCTCCAGACCTGCTGATTAGCTGCACAGTCTAAACAGAGAGCCCCCTTTCCTTTTAGCCTCGACTTTGTGTTTTCTTTTAAGTTGTATTAGGAATAAATCTGTTACTGATCACTGCAACCACTGTCGCACATTAGGATTCGAAGCAGGTGGTGGAGTCCTACAAGTCTGGGTTCGAGCCCCCGGGGGACGTGGAATTTGAGGACTATGGGCAGGCCATGAAGAGGACAGCGTCTGAGACCAGCCTGTCCAATACGAGAGAGGCAAAGGAGAAGCCCACTGGCAAGAGCAAGGGCAAACTGTGGCCTTTCATTAAGAACAAGAACAAGGTAATGCATGAATTCACACGTCACGTTTGAATCACTGGTCCTAGTCCACCTATTTTCCTCAGTTGTTGTCACCTTACCTTTTTATTTAAATAAAATATACTCCTGTCGCTGTGTATGAAAACTGTCTCCTTGTGTAGATTATGTGACATTTATTGCCAGTTGTCTGTTATTGCCATTTTTGTTTCTATCATTTGCCGCCCGACCCCCCCCCCCCGGGCGATCACTCTCGCTGATTTTGGAGCCTCTCTTCTGTAACACACACTAATGCATTTCTACCTTCATCCTGTGGACGAGCTCATCTGGCAGATATTAACGCGTTCTGAAGTAACAGTCTCCCGTCATCGTTTCCACTGACTGGTGATCAGCCTTGAGCAGCCTCCTTCAGTTTCCTGCCTCTGAACAGCACCGCTGATCTCTCACTGACTTATGGGCTGGTGGCACTGTTGGTATTGACCCAGAGCATGAGTGAACAAGTGTGTGTGTGTGTCCGTGGGAGACGGAGGCTGAAAGAAACGGGAAATCCCGGTACACTTACTGTATCTGTGTAGAAGTTAAGCATTCAGAACTATATATTTCTATTACCTGCACCTGATTTATTGTCTGTAGCAGGTGTATGAGAGCGCAGGCAGCCACACACAACATTATCTTAATGTACATAAAACAGCAGACATAAGAAAAAGAAAACATCGTACTGATGTTTTGATATTTCAGTATAAAAGCGCCGCTGTTTTCTCAAAGAACATGTGTTTTTAGGGATTTCTTTGTCTCTTTGTTTCGGGAAGAAGGATTTCTGAACCACTCGCCCATGCATGCGCATTGCCTCGTATCTTGTATCCGCTTCATTTTCTATCTCCTCGACTGGTTGATGAATTATGCAGTCGGATGACTTAGGACGGCAGTGAGCAGTTAGATTTCTCTGATGACGCTGGTGTCCTTGGGGGTGTGGTGACCTTCTCACCGTGTCGGGCATGTGATGGGTT
The DNA here is from genome assembly GCA_032359275.1 of Microctenopoma steveboyesi. NCBI lineage: Eukaryota > Metazoa > Chordata > Actinopteri > Anabantiformes > Anabantidae > Microctenopoma > Microctenopoma steveboyesi. The sequence continues at coordinate 3,376,899 of JAUMHF010000004.1, read as the reverse complement.
TGGGAAGGAAAGGGAAAGAAGGAACTTTACACTGGAAGCCTGCATGCGCTTCGACTGATGCTTTGCTGTTTGGTTTGTTGCCGTCGCTTGCTTCAATGCGTTTTGCGTTCCCTACTCACGCCGGTTCTTTTCTTCTTTTTAACTGTTTTTATGTGTTTGAGAGTTTTTAAACTACTGATGCTCCAGGTTCGACGTTCCTTCTGTTGTCCTTTGAGTTCTGTTTTGGTTTATTTTTCAATATTTGTAGGAGGCTTATTTGTTTCGTTTTGTGTTCCCTCCTCCTTTTCCTCCTTTGTCTTTATCGTTGGATTCTTGCCCCCTTCTTCTTCCATGTTTTTCCTCCTCCTCTTCGTCACGGCTCCCTCTCTTACCGTTAGCTTATGTCCCTGTTAACGTCCCCCCACCAGCCCCCACCTGCCCCCCCAGCCTCATCCCCGCCCTCACCCTCTGCTGTTCCCAACGACCCCCAGTCTCCCAAGCAGCACAAGGAGCCCCTCTCCCACCGCCTCAACGACTTCATGACCTCCAAACCCAAAATGCACTGCCTCCGGAGCCTGAGGCGAGGGGTAAGTGTGTGTGTCCTGCAAGCTTTGTGCATGTGTGTGTATGTGTCTCTCCACCTGTATCGGAGCTCTGTACCTGCTGCACTGTATGAGTGAAGTAACATGAAGGTGTCACATACGGTAAGAAACTGCACCTGTATGAAGGTCCCAGGTTTCATGCTCACACTTCGCTATTCATAAGTAAAATCACTGGAAAATCACTCATACAGTGCCTGGGGGGGGGGGGGGGGGTTGCTTCTCTAGCATGCTTTTGTAGTTCATAACTATGAATCCATGGTACTTGTCTGACTCACCATCTTGTCCCTCCATTCTTCATATTAACTGTGCTCTCAATGACAGTCCAACCTTCCCCCTTTGACGGAAATTAGCGAGACACCTCAGCAGTGCTGGCAGTAGCATGGAGACTGCACTTGCTCCCCCGTGCACTTCTCTGCAGTCTGCGCTGGAGGCAGATAGTTTTTTTTTTGTTTGTGCATGCGCTACACGGAACTGAACACAACGAAGAGGAGTAAATGTCACAATATGCATCTAGTAAACAGTTATGGTTGTGGCAGCTGGCCCCACTGAAGCACTCTGGTGGCCAGGGTAACTGTAGAAGCCTCCCTGGAGGGTGGCCTTATCAGCACGAGCGCACTTTGTGTTGAAACGTAGTTGGGCCCCAGCATTCTGGGGCAGGTCATACTACGCCTTCCCATACGTGCTTCGACCTCCATCTCTCCCTGACCTCAGGAATGGGCGGTAACTCAACATGTCCCTTCCGGATCTCACAGAAATAGTTTTCCTTGATGTTAATGTTTTGAAAGGGCAGCACATGCTCAGAGTAAAAAACCCGCATGAATATGTGGTAACATGACATGAAAAGGCCAACGAACAATATGGAGTACAGTGCAGCGTGTGAGATTATCTTAGAGGAAATGACAGAAGGTCAGGAACAAAAAGGGAAGTGGGATATTTTTTTTCTAGCGCCAGGCAGCTCTAACAGGAAGTGCACATTTCTCAAAGCGGAAGTGCTGCAACAGCTCTCGCGAAAGAAAAAGCAGCGAAAAGCTTTTTGAATCGAATGCATTGTTTTCAGCTACACAGTGATTAAAAAGATAGAATTTTGACCTTATTGGGACATTTTACAGCACAAGTATAGGGTTGAATAAAGGTCTGGAGGCTCTGAGAGGTCAGAAGCTGGAGCGTAAAGCCAATCAGAGCTTCCATAATTAACCTGCACTCCTTTACACGTCTCATGGCAGTCATCTGGTCGTGTTTTTATGTATATAGATGTTCTACTACTTGGATAAATACATTTATTCTACACACAGTTAATCCAATAAAATAATAAGCCCTTTTGGGACACTGACTACAACGCCTCACTGGCACACACAACCTGGGCTAATGCTGGGCAGATGCTGCTGGAGTCAGGGGAAGTCCCCAGCTCATTGAAACACATAGATGCTTCTGTCTGGTCCAACCAAGCTTACCAGCACTGAAACAATATCATCTGCTTATTTTCAGGGTTTCTGCGGCTCTTCAAGAGCCTGTAAAAGGCTTTTAAATCAGTTTTCTCAAAAGGACCGTAGAGTTAAAGCAGAGGGGCAAAAGCTTGATTTTTCCTTTTAGCCCATTTTACGTTTCTGATTTCTTCTGCTTGCCACAGGCAGTAGTGGTATTATTTTATGTTCATTTATCTGAGAGGACCTATGATTGTCTGCTACAGAGTCCTGTCAACTTTCCTAACTGTAGAAACTTAAAAATTCAATTGGCTTAATGTCTTAACTTAAAATGTCTAGAACATATATTTCACTGACTCCTTATCTTTCATTTTTTTGCTGGAATAATCATGAAACAGGCAGAAAAAGTTCTTTAAAAAGTCTTAAAGTGGCAACCACCACTTTATGAGATATATTCTTTCCCACCACCTGCAAAGAGACCACAGTGTCTCATTAGGGTTTTAGGGCAGCTGTGCCAGTGGAGGTGGGGGTGTCGTGTGTCCCGGCACAGCAGAGACATGTCCACCCCTGCAGGTGAACCATTCTGTGGGGCAAATCAGCAGTGTAATCCATCTACAGTCATTCTGTATGTGTGTGTATGTTGTTTGGGACAGAAGAACATTTCACAGTATAAGAACGATAAGACAATGCTGCTGTTTTCTGAGTTCTCATTGACAAAGCTGTGTCCTCTCTGACAACCACTACAGCAGCAATCGCCCCGCTCGCTCATTTGTCACAAAGAACTCATGAAGAGGACTCTGGGCCAACCCACATATGCTTTCGAAGCCAGGCAATATGTTGTAAGTGTGTGTGACAGGCACCAGTGAGTGTGAGAGGTGTGTGTGTGTTTTTTCTGTGAGCGCGGGCAGGTGTATGGTCAGAAACAACACACGAATGGACGGAGAACGTGTGTGTGCGAGCGCGTGTGATTAGTGAGAGCCGTGCAGGACGCAGGCAGCAGCCTCATCACTAACAATTCGTTGTGTGACACGTTCAGTGTCTGTGAGGAGATTGGCCGACATCATTAGTGAGACAAAACTTTCCCGGGAAGGAGGCGCGTGTCTGTGTCCGGCTCTGCTTCGAGTGGTCGCATGTCGCACCTCAGCTTGAGGACTTATCGTTGTGCTGCTGTGTCCTGCTGCTGTTTGGGGGGGGGCTGCCTCACTGAGCATCTGTCAGGGGTCAATTCACGAAGTGTCACAAGCACCGAAGGAGGTGGGGTATTATGGCTTAACCTCCTCCCTGTGACACTGACATGTCATTAGCAGAGGTGCTGGTTACACTTTGGATCTGGGCTTTGCGTACATTACCCAGAATTCACCCCTCCAGCGCTTTCTATGTGCCATACTGCAGCAATGTTATGCGTCTTTGAGGATCATACTATACCTGTATATTTATGTCTGTGTGAGTGGTTGAAAAGAGTAAATGGACCAGGGCCTGTATTTATTAGACACGGGTACATCAGAGAAATCATGCAATGGAATTTACTGCCGCACTTACAAGTCAATGTAGATGCATGGAAAGTGATTTGAAAAGAGATGTATAAAACTTTTAAAATGGACTAAAGACATCAGGATTTTTTATTTTTCTATATTCAGTGAATGCATTTGTATTATGACCAGTGATATTTGGTGAAATCACTTGTCACCACACGTCACAGAATGGGCGTCTCTGCATTGCACACAACTGATATCTATGAGCTTTCATTTAAATCCATTTTTATGGCAGAATGTGCATGAAAAAGTCAGTTTGTGTAAATCTCGTGCTAACTAGAAAAAGACAGTCCAATGTCTCCCCAGCTGAATACAGAAATATAGTGGGATCCTACATGGATCCAGTTTGTGAAGCACTTCCTCACACAGGGAGCAGGATCATGCATCATAGCGAAGGCCGTAACAGAGCGCTGCGGGCGGGTGACTTGATTAGTGGACTAACCTGAGGAGAGCTGCTTTGTGCACCAGCCTGTGAGCCTCTAACAGGATTAAAAGTCATCTGCTCTCTACTCTACACTTTGTATTTAAAACTTAATCACATCCTCTGAAGAATCACTGAGGATTTCTCTTACTTGTTTTCTGCATTCATATAAACTGTATTACAGATCTGGATTTATTGATTATTACCGGTAACGAGTTTTGAAAGCTTGGTTTTGAAGCGTCCCTCCAGCTTGTGTGTTTACGGTATCTGCCTCCATGTCAGCATAAAGATCTGGTATTGTGAGACATGCTTCTGGCGCCCCCTGCTGTCTATTGCAAGTCATTGTAACAGTACAGATAGGGACCAAGAAGTAAAGGGTACATCTGTCCCTGTTGCAGTCACTCTCCCTCTACTTCTGCCTCTACAGTTACTTTCATCTGTCTCCCTTTAATTTCTCTTCATTCTTTACATCATGCTTGTGCAGTAGGCGGGCGTTTTTTTTTTTTGCCAGCCTATTTCCCTTTTCTCATCTAATCCATCGTATTTGAAATGTTAAACTTCACCACATTAGAAAAGAGCGGGGGCTTCATAGTTGCATTTGCTTTTAAAAGCGTGTGTTAGATGTAACTAGTGCAGAAATGCAAATCTTCCAGCATACCCTCTTTTCCTGTAATGGGTGAATTTTGGCAAAAGGAAAGTATGAAAATACTATTATGTAATTTTATTTGTTTAAAGGAAAATGAAACGAATGCCCGTAATATTCTCCTGATGTTGACTTCTGTCTGTTGTCTCCTTCTCTCTCCCGCTCCTCGCCATTTCTCTGTCCTCTCCCCCATGAAGCTTTCTCTCAAGCTGGTAAGCATGACCGTGTAATCGCACGACTGACTGTAGCAGCATGACCGTAGCACGCATGTCACGTCCTCCTAGTAACACGTTGTGAATAACGTTCTGTATGCCGTCATGTTTTTTGTGCTCTCTTTTTTTTTAATCCAAGCTAATCATTCAGTTTTTATTGCAGTGACACAACAATGGCCCTCAGAATAATGTCGTTGTCTCATTTGAATGTCATCTTGTTGTTTTATGTTGTGGTTGTGTTCTCGTCACGTCTCTCCCAAACTCTGTCTGTGGTCTCTGTGGTGCAGATCACACTCAATTCCCAAGTCCGGAATCTCATTGAGGTGATCAAATTTACTCTATGTTTTACCTGTTCGTCTCGTAGTCTGTCCAGTAGTCCCTACTGTCTTGACGAGTTTTAACAAATACTAATCTGGTCTTAAGTACAGTAGTTACTCACTCGTGTCCTTACACTGCATGCATTTCATTTTATTCATAGTGGCATGAACTCATGAACTCTGTACAGTAAAATGCAGTTTAAAACCAACGCAAGAGTGTAAAGAAATGATTTGACATTTTGGGAATTAAGCTTTTGTTTAATATAAAAATACAGAGGTTAGCTTAGCTTAGCATAGCATAAGGGCCATATTTGGGGTACACACATACCGTAACCTACCAAATGTCGAACTATTCTTTCAAGATGATCTTGTAATGAAAAGCAATATTTTCTGCTTATGATTTGCAGATCTATACTAGAATCCATGTCTGTAAATTCCAATTCACCCTAAATGAGTCACACATCAAACAACATATACTCCGTGTCTGCCTGTAGTTTTAGTTTGGTTAATTTCTGTTAATCACGTAGAATTCTTTCACATCTTGATGATATTTTAACTTAGAGCAACCAGAGAATTTACAGAACTAATACACAATTGCTGTACAAAAGGAGGAGCACGTGTTTGCACGGTGACGGACAGATCTTTGTTATGTTGCATGCCCGCTAAGTGTTGCATGCTGTTACAGGGAGAATGTGTTGGATGTGACTCGTGCAGTGAATCCCGAAAAGCAGAAATGTTCTGCGATGTCGTTGTTACCCTTCGCAATGTGCTCGACCCACTACATTGTGGGAGCTTGCCATAGAAAATAAAGGAAGTGGCTGTAGGTCGATTTTTATTAGATATGGAGAAGTTCACCTGAAGTTCAAACAAACCATTTAGTAAAGCATTTAGAATGCTGATACGTCTGCATTAGGCTAAGAAACTTCAGAGCGGCGTGACTCAGCTTCGTGTTACTGACTGGAAACTTTCTCATCACGTAATATGACCCTTTAGTAAGCCAAAAAAACAAATCACTCACTCACGCCGCCCTCAGTTTAGGAGCACACAGATCTATGAGAGAACAGTCAGAGAGCTTCAGACGCATTACGCAGCTCATTGAAACACTATATGGGCAGTATGAGGATGATTACATTTCCAGTGCTTTCACGAACAGCACCGGATAAAGTGTGACGACTGAGGTGCCTCAAGTCTATTCACAGACCGGCTTTCAGCGGGTTTGTGTTAGAGGCCGGCTGCAGTCTCTCCTGCAGCTTGAATTATGTGGCTAAAAAGTAACAAGAGACCCATTTGTGGAGCTGTTATCTGCTTATCCGTGAGTCACAGTTCACAGCAAAGAGACGCAGCATCTAGACAAGATCCCTGCTCAAACAGCAACACAATAAATTATAGATGTTTAATGTTACTGTTCTTTATCTTATACTTTTGTTCCATCTTTTTTTCCCATATTTGGCTCTCTTTCCTACCTCTGTTCCCTCCTTTTGTACTCTCAGGGTTCCGGACCGGAGGACTTTAGCCACCTGCCGCCAGAGCAGAGGAGGAAGAAGCTGCAGGGCAAGATAGATGAATTAAATAAAGACATTCAAAAAGAGATGGACCAGAGGTACTTTGAAGTTTTATGTATAGTATGTTCAACATTTGTGTATACACCTTTAATTTTCAATAAAGGCACAAACACTGACGAAGATCATTTGTCCCCATAGGGATGCTCTAACTAAGATGAAAGATGTGTATGTGAAGAACCCTCAGATGGGAGACCCAGCCAGCGTAGATCCCCGGCTAGCAGAAATAAGCCAGAACATCGAGAAGCTCCAGTCTGAAGTGCAGAAATTTGAGGTCGGTGTAGTCGGACAGCTTAGCGCTGTGTTAGTGTTGGCGACGCTATCCTGTTTGGTTTATCTGAAACCGTAAATAATAAGGAGTTCAAGCACACAGCTCCACACAGCTGGGGTTGTTCCAGAGAAGCCTGACGCTCGTCCATATTAGGAGAAGACGTGGTGCAGCTGGAGGGAGGGAGAACAATGGCCTAATTTTAGCATCTAAATAAATGGAATCGGAAAAAGCAGAGGCGTTTCTTCATATGACCTTTTTTTCACAGATGAGAAGTATTCCGCGATGCCTAAAATGAATTTTGTGTAGAAAAAGAGCATAAACTGCAGCATACATAATGATCGCATGTGTTTCAGGGCTGGTTAGCAGAGGTGGAGGAGAGGATGCCCTCCAAGAGCGATACACACCGCAGGAGTGGAATCTACGAGACTCAAAACAGCGCCGTGAGCAACAACTGTGCACAGGACAGAGAGAGGTATGGTGAACGCTGACGAACAGAATCCCCCAGAGTTGTTGAGGACTAGCTATGTTTTCACAGTATATTTACTCTGTGTGTGTGTGTGTTGGCCCTTGAGCAGCCCGGATGGCAGCTACACAGAGGAGCAGAACTCAGAGACTCAGGTCAAAGCAAACCCAACGCCCAACCCCAACCCCAACCCCGTGCCCGTCCCCACCTCTAGCACGCCGGAGTTCGACGATGAGTTTGACGACGAGGAGACCCTGCCCACTATCGGCACCTGCAAAGCTTTGTACCCCTTCGAAGGTAACAGCAACTGTTTAAAACTGATTGGTCGGCTGCTGCTGGTGAGATCCTGGTGTTTCTGGGAACACATTGAACGGGGACCTGGATGGAATTCATCTGAATGAAGTAGGAGTGTGACCTTTCATAGGAAACGTGTGCAGGAGGAGAATGGGAGAAAGGATCATCATCTATTTTTACATTACTTTTTATAAACGTTAGTCCAAAGATGAGAGCGGACAAAGTACGGCTGTACAGTTTTTCCTCTTGCTGTAGTGGTTCCACCTGAAACTGGAAAGGTTTGGAAAGAACGCACTGCACTGCTTAAACCTCTATTCAACCCAACGTTTGGTACATGTTTACTATGCACTGATGACTATCACTTGTATTTTCCTATAACATAGCAGCTGTCTTTACTTCCTCTTCAGCTTTGGGGAAATTGGTTTACAAATGAAGCTCTACGTGAAGTTATTTGAAGGCAGTTTCAAGTGTAAACTTCTTTTGCTGCCATCCTCATATTTTTGTTGCTGTGGTTCGCAGGTCATAATGAAGGCACCATCTCCTTGGCTGAAGGCGAGCTGTTGTATGTCATAGAGGAAGACAAAGGAGACGGCTGGACACGAGTGCGCAGGAACGAGGACCAGGAGGGATACGTCCCCACATCCTACGTCGAGGTCTTTTTGGAAACTAATGCCAAAGGTGCAATGACATACATTTAACTCGACAAGTGTGTTTTTGTATCTGTGAGTCATCGAGTTTTCGTTCACGTGCTACATGTGCAGGGCAGGTTATGGAGATTAAAGGCCGTTGCTGGTTTCTCAGATAAGAGAATGACCCCACAGACTTCTTTCTCCTCCCGAGAGAAGGAGAAATCAGATTAGCCCACTGTGCCTCATGACAGTTGGGACAGTTTGTGTGGGTGTGTGTGTCCCTGTGCACTGTTTGAGAGCTGAGAAAGGCAGATGGGTGTGTGTGTGTGTGAGAGAAAAGAAGCTTGTAGCTCCGCGTCTTCACTGCAGTGCCACCTAGTGACAAAACATGACAGTCAAAGCTGAAGGGGACGGGTCATCCACCGACAACAATCTCATGTATATTTCAAACAGTGTTTTGTATGTAAGCTTTGAAATGTCATGTTACCGCATTACACTCAGATCACCGCGCTTTTAATCAACCGTCAGATCTACTTCCTCTGTCAGCCGAGCGTCCGTGCGTACGCGCCACCCGACGTGACCCGAGTTATCGTTGGACGGTCACTACTTGTTCCTTAGAGGAAAGCATGTTGATGTGCAATCATGCAAATGTAATTTAAACATGCTGTAAATTATGAATATACATGACAGGATATTTTTGTAGGTTAAAAATAAATGTGGAAAATAAAAGTGTTGCATGTTGTAGATGAATCATGCTGCTGTTACTACGTAAGAACAAGTTGTGAAAGTGATTATACTTCGTTGATTAAGGTTAATTTTTATTACATGGTTGATTAAGTTGGGAGCTGATTATGCCCTTTAAATGTTATTTTATTTTTTAATCCACCTTTTGGTAATATTAGTGTTGAGCTTTCCAGGCCAGTGCTGAAGGAATAAAGGACTGAACCTTAGCGCTGCTCAGTTACTTGGTAGGACTGAGCTGAGGGGTTGGAGCAGGTTGCCACTTTAAAGCTTTGTGGTTGGTTGCATGGGTCTCTCAGCTGCACCTCTGTGAACGGTGAATTTACTAAAAGCCCGCCTGTCATTTCACTTCACTGCTACAACAAGACAACATCTCTGCGCAAACCTTCTAAGAAGTCACGTCTTTGGCATTTCACCGCACAAACCCTGGTTCAACTTCCTTTCACACTTTATAGTCAGCGTTGACGCCGTGCTACTGGCACAGAGCAGGATGTCTATCTACAGTAAGCCAGTGAAATGTGCTGTGCCCTGACACACTTGTGGTGTTTTTGACGTCAACATCTTGAGCATTCTAAAGTACTGAAGTCAGAAAAGTAAAATGGAACGAGCCTAATGGCCTAGTTCGGCTCGTTCTTTCACACACGCAGTACGAGACATACACCTGACTCCGCAGTGTGGCCTGTCAGTTTAAAGTAGTTTCATATACTGTATTCTTCCTCCTCTGAATATTCGGGTTGCTGCATTTCTATCACTAGATTTTGTTAAAGATAATCTAACTTTGCTTTTTTGTCATTTGTGTTTCTGTTGTATTTTCTTTTTTGACTTGCAGATTCCTAAACTTGCGAGGCTGGCTGAGGAATGGCAGGGCAAGCAGCCTCGGAGAAACCACCATGTTCCTCACACGCTCACAGAGTCAGAGACAGAAAGTGACAGACGACCTGAATCTAAAAGAGTGAGGTGGCCAATTAGAATGCGTTCCAAACCGCTAGAAAATAAACGACTGCTCTTCGTCTGCAGAAATCTGCGACGTGAAGAAACAATTAGAAAAATTCATCTAAATTTTAGTGTCTACAACTTTTCCATTCTTAACACTCATTCAGCAGTTTTCAACCACGTTATACAATTTGCTTTTATGTTTCGTTTTCAGCAAAGCTTTGCTTCTTAATGTAACTAACTCCACTTGCACCCTTCGAGGTCAAGAACGTGGCCGTTGGCATCCTCATTCTGAAATGTTCTACCTTGGCTCTGCCACTTCTCTTTCTACTTGCCTTTGCCTTGTTGCGCACACACACACACACACACACATGCGCGGTGTGGTCAGAGACAGGACAGAGGTCAGCAGGAGCCAACGGACAAAAGATCAACTAGACTTCTTTATTCATCGCTGTGTGTGTGTGAGTGTGTGTGTGTGTGGCTGTGAAAACCTCACCCTCACCTCGTTACAATCAGCTCCATATTTTCAGGTTTTGCCCAACTGAACGTGGAACAAACGAAGGTGCTGATCATCTGTCTCTATGTCCCATATGTCCCCCCCATATGACCACTCCCACATATTCAGGAGGGAAAAGGGCTGAATGACGGATCTCTCACCATCGCCGTCATTCATTTGGCGTCTGTTCCTCTCTCTGACCACACCCCCCCATCACTTCCATGCCCTCCCCTCCCCTCCTCAGGTGGCTCAGGCTCTCTCTTGGCTGCTTTGAGCTTCCCTATTGTGCGACAGCTTTGGGCAGGGGCCCCTCAGCGTTGTGGTTGTGCTGCATGCTTGCCCTGTCTTCCTCCTCGCCCCTCTGCTGGCATTTGGGAGTAGGTGGAGGGGGTGTTGCTCCAGCTGGCACCCCCTGCCTCCAGCTTCCAGCCTTTCGATTCAGTTAACCCTCATTGCCTGTTCATACTGTTTAAATTAATTTACTGTTTCGGTTCGGTGCCTGTGGTTATTTTTTTTAATACACGCCTCTGTTCGTAAGTGATCTCCTCCTCCCAGTCGTTCCCAGTTTAATCTGACACATGGGGGACAATAGGGGCTCAAAACATTGTTTACTCACACATACAGTGAAACGTTGTCTTTTTGTTCATCGTACACTATGTATGTAAAAATGTTAGTGTTGTATGTTTTGATCAGAGTGTCAGGCACATTGTTTAGTTTACAGTGTCCACTTGGTCCAAGCAACACTCCACCCAAAAATAAAAGCTACGAAGATATGACTTACACAGGTTTTTATCATTGTCCACCTACTGGGATTCACCTTCTTTTTTGTGAATTTGTAACTGATCTGCGACAGAAACGTTGGGCCACCTGTTGCTGATTCAGTTACTGAAAGAACGATGCTGATGATGGATACTGGAGCTCTGTTATGGCGAAAGGATTAAGATGTGTTTAATCTCAGAAGTTTAGGGGCAGATCTAGTTTTTCTAACAATAGAACTGTCAGACGTGAGAATTTCTGTCCACTGGTTCCCCCTCCCATTCTCAATGGCACATAATGTACATGATGAGGTTTTTGTTTCATATTTGATGATGTCGAGTTGAGTTGATACTGCTTTCTGTTGGAAACGTGTCACTTATTCTGCCTGGACGGGAAACTCCCTTAACTGCAGTTATGAGTAACGGTTACGTTGTTTGTGTTTTGGATAAAGCCATTGCGAAACATCATGAACACTTAAGTTGAACTGATGGACTTGATGATGTGAACTCATGATGGAAGGAATGATCAGACCCCTGCTGAATTAAGCTTTTTTGCCACATTTCGCGCATCTATTTCACGATATGGTTGTTTAAATTGTTCATTGAGTGACAAATGAGAAGATGGATCAAACGAGGAACCTGCGCGCGCGCGCTCGCTGCAGGGCGACAAACCTTTGAGTCAGTGTCGCAGAATAACCTTCCTGTACAGTTGAAAGTGGCGTGATGGAATTAGAGAGAATATATATGAATATATAAATATTAAAATTTAAAAGGAAAACATCTATTTTAACTATTGAAAGTCTTACCATTACTTTATCTGCTTTGCAAAGTAAGACTTTTTTTTTCTTTGAAAGGTCTACCAAATGGTGTGTTTTGCACTTTTTAGTTTGCGTTCCATTTGGTAGGCCATGCTTGTGTTTTGGAGCACTGAATACTTTGTATTGTGTTTACTGTGCCAATTAAATATGCCTGGAAAGTAAACAGTGTGGTATTAAGTCTTTTTATTGTTGAGCACCAAAAGCCACAGTTCCACAGTTTTAACCTTCACTAATATCTGTGGAGGTTCTCAGTCTTCCAGGTCATGGTCGTCTCAAAAAGGTTTTATCCAACGCAACTGGTCTCGTTTTGGATAAAACCTATATGAGAAAACCTTAATTCACCCTCTACTTCTTCACAGATTATTCTGGAGTGATGTTAACACACCGTAGATATTTGAAGAGACGTCAGATCTGATGACTATGAACATTATGTTTATCACAAACACTGCACCTCCTTCTTTTGCTCTCTTTTTTGAATGTGTTGTGATTAATGTCTAAATGTGAATGTAAGTTCTGAGCTTTCTTCTGGTCAGAGGAAGGTGAAAGGGAAAGTAACTTTCAAACAATATTTCCTCATCAGAAAATCTGTAGTACCACTTATACCTGTGAGTCAAGTCAAGCCAAATGCATCTTACTGATTTTATTTTGAAGGCATAGTCTTCAGTGGTACACAGTGGCAACGTCTTGTTTGGGATACAGGATCCCACTGTGGCCACCAGAGGGTAGTCATGTTCCATCCAAATGAGGGAACTTCACGTGGCATCCAAAGAGACCCCAACAGTATTTTCTTTTCCTCTTTATTCCAGTTCTTTTCAGTGACAGCACAGCTCTTTTTCAAACATGAGAAAACTTGTAAAATTATGCAAACTGCACTTCAAAAAGACTATCACTGTGTTTGAACACATAAAGGTCCACACTGTCTCAAATTTGACCCCTTAAGCTCAATGAACATCCCTTTCTGAGAATCTCCTTTATGCACATTACTTCTACTGTATTTCTGCAATTAACCCCCAGAAAGTGCAGCAGTCACATGCATTGATCTGGCCTAAAGTCAAATTAGGGCTGCCAATTGATTCCAGTCTACTGAGCTGCAGCTGTGATCAGTCCCAGTTGCCCCACAGAAATATGCAGGCACATGCTGTGTACCAGATGTTCCACTCACCTCCTCCAACACACTTTCAAATAGCCTAATTGGCCTTTGCTCTCTAGAACACAAAGAAGCCGCACTGTACTGTGGCTCGAAGTGGCTAAAGAAAATTTGTTGCCTCAGTGAATCCTGTGGGGCGAATGAGCTTCCTGTTCCAACATGACTCAGTGTTATTTTCGCTTTGCTTTCTTAATTACTTTATTTGGCACTAGAAACCTAATCATCAATTTCCATTATTTGCAGGAGCTAGCCAAGAGTGGCAAATCTTTTCCCAAAGTGGGTTAAAAATAGTGAAGACAAAACGGGTAATTAAACTTTGAGCATATAGTGTAATTCCAAATTTTACGTGATTCATCTTAGAAGGCACTGAAGTGCTAAAATAGAGGCCAGATAGATCAATAATACAAAATAAGGTAGTAGAAAGAAAGAAATTACTCCACAACATCACAGAACACAAGCTGTTCGTCCTAAAACTGCATCGTCTCACAGCAACAAACATCTCTATAACAAGCCATTGTTTGCAACTCTTCTTTAATTAGATTCAATCATGAGTCATTCTTCTAAAGGGTGTTTTTCATAATAGTAGACTTGAAGACTTAATTTAAAACAAGTTGATGTTTGTTCTTTAGCCTTCAGTTCTGGCTACACATTAAACAGATCGAGTGTAAGGCCACTATCTCCTTTCGCAAATGACTAAGATTTCAGTGCCTGGTCAGGAAACAGAGAATTTCAGGTATTTTACTGAAAGACAGACTGAATGGCCTGCTCAGCTGTTGTTGTCCTCAGTGTGCTGACAGGGCAGTGGTAAGGCTGAAGGTAATAGGAAATATGAACAAACTGGTCAAAAGGTCTGCTGTGCTATGTAGTCCCAACATCCTGCAGAGAGATAGGACATAAGACACTGTACCCCATCAGCGATAACAAAAAGGTGATGATAGCATTCACTCCATTTCCATCTCAAGAAAGATCATTTGCATACATGTCCTGTCATTCAACATTCAACAGGTTTAAGTCTTGTTTCTTCAATAACAATTTAGTCAATTTAGTTTCAAAATACAGGGAAAAAACACGTCACAGCTCTTAATAAGACTTTAGTATTATATGAAATACCCAGTTACTAAAACAAGAACTATGAAATGGTGGAAAGGTAAAATTTCCTCAGCAGAACCAGGATCAGGATGAGTAGCCATGTGCCTCAGCTGGTTGCAGTGAGTGGAAGGTGGAAAGAGAGAACATGCGGCAGGTTGAAACTGGAAAAATGTGGCTCTGATACCTGCAAAATTAATGACCCATTCCCATCAGTCATATAATGGGTCTATTCTTGCAGATGCTAGCATGCTAATATGCTAAGCATTAGCATGTGAGGATCGAATTAGCTTTTACCAGTCTTACTTGAAGGTACCACTGCATGGAAAGGGACTGTTTTCAGTGAATCAGCAAACCTCTGTGCATAAATTCCTGTTTTAAGGTTGGCGACAGGTTATTTTGGTCACCGCAGCGTTCTACCTCACAGGTCCAGCCTGTTCCATTACTGCTATGTTCCCGTCTAGCCTGCTGTGAAATCAAGCTGCCTAATGGGAATTGCACACCTCTGGAGATCAGCCCTGTCATTACAGGTCGGCGGGGGCTGACAACTGTCTATTAAACTCATCACCCACCTCCTGCCTTGTACATGTGTGTTCTTAGAGTAGCCTACCTGTGCATTGTAGTTCCACAGTTTGTGGCAGAAGGGTACATAAGAATATAAAAATAAAGCAATATAATAAAAAGGAAACACAAAGCTGCATTCATCCTCCTCGACAGGAAATGAAAAGAGGGAAGTGGAGTAGGTGAGGGAGATAAGTAGGCACACCTGTGGTAAGGGGGAGGGGCAATCTGCAGCATGCAGAGGACGAGAGAAGTGAGAGTATGGAAGGAAAACTGAAGAACATTCATTCTGCTTCTGAGCCTTAACTCAAAAAAATGTCAAAGCCAAAGCAAAGATGCTAAAAGTCAGAGAGTGAACCAGCCGAACACCAGGAAGTCGCTCGTCCCTGGAGTGGTTGCACTGCTTTTGTTCCTGCTTGGAGCGAGTCCTCCTGCTGATTCTTCAGAGCATAAGCTAAGTCTCCCTTAATTCATACTCCTGGCTTCTGTGTTCTTTTGGCTGTCCCTCTACAGCAGTCCACCCTCCCCCTGAACCGAACACACTCCACTGAGTCACACAACACTACACTTTACCTGAAAAGGCCTGATGTCTCCATGTATCTCGAACATATTATGCGTCTCCATGCGTTCTTGATGTATATGGAAGTGAAACATTCTTTTGTTTGACTAATAGATTAACACAGATTAAATGGCTTTATTGTCTGATAAAACATTGCATGAATTCAATTGATGAGGGTTCTGTTTGGTTATTTGCCCTCTGTGCTTTGTTTACTGGAATTTGAGGACATGTTTGACGTGTTTGTAGTGAGGGATGCTAACTGGGATTCTTCTTGTGGGAGTAACATTTTCACTGACAGGTTTTGAACAACTGCTCTCTGCCTTGTGCCCAAATGTCCCTACGTTTACGTCCTTTGGAGCTGCCTTACTGTGCCACCGCTACATGTTAAACTTACATTTCAGACTGTAAAGACAGTAGTTCTTCAGGCCCTAGACTTATGACACAAATCGTCTCAACACAAAGCTGAAAATGTGGAAGCGTCCAGATACTTATGCTCTTATGTACTGTATGTTGATACTGTAAAAATATGCTCAAACCCTATTGTTGATTGATTGCCATTAACATGACTACACACGTTGCAGCGTTGAGGCCCTGTGGGCCTTCTGGACCTTTCTTCCGAGTTCTTCTAATGAGACTAAATCATTGATACAGTACAGGTGTGGAGAGGAAAAAACATTGTTATTCACAGGCTGTCAAATCAAGCCTGGGATAAGTAAACAGCTTTCAGTCCTCAGCCGCTGCCTTGCTGCAGCTTTGTCGTCTTCACTGGAAGATCTTCAACACGTTTTCCGAAGCCAAAGTGTGCTCAGTTCCTCCCCAAGGTACCAGAATGACAGCAAAGGAAGACAAAAACCACGAGTCAACAAAAGACACAGTCAAGTGTCCAAGTCAAACTATGTGGAAGCCCATTAAGCCTCACGACAGAGTAACAGACCGTACTGCTATTAATAGGCCATACGTTTACTTTAGAGACGCACACTATGCCTGCACAGGAGCGTTTCTTAGAAGAAAACCACAGACATTCTGCCAGTGTAACTTAGAAGGTCTCTGAAAACCAGAAAAATGAAAAATGTGCAAAACAGGTCAGAGAGAAGCTGGTTCTTCCATCTGGAATAGATAATGCTGTCAGCAGGCCAGGACCTGAGCTGAGCTGAGATAATACTTGGACTAAGGCCTCACTTTTCTATAATATTCTGCACGTTATGACTACTCAGCATTGTCCAAACTTCTCACAACAACAACATAATGACCTCACTATGCTGCCATCTGGCAATATGTCACGAATGTCATCAACAAATGTCTAAAGATCCCAGAAGACAACAAATCGGGTACAGACGGGATACGAAATGTGCAGTCGGTGGGTTGAACATACTCTTGACTTACGTGAGTCACAGCATGTGCAGGTTTCAGCAGTCGTAACTCTCCGAGCTGTGACAGCAGGAGGTTAAGGCACCATTGATGTGTACTATATGTTTACATTGGGCCTGGGGGTGTGTCAGCAGATACTTTCCCCTTTCCCTACAGTAGGCCTGGCTGTTTGTCTGTCACGTCTTTAATTAGGTGCGTCTAATTAAAGACAACGGCATGTAACCACCGGGTCAGAGATTGTAAAACACCTTGCAATCTACCAGAAAATCTCTGCTCTCGCTTTCCTTTTGCCCCCCCCTCTTCTCCAAAGGCACGAGCAAAATTATGATGAAAGAAATCAGAATATACTGCTGCTAAGTAGGGAAAAACTCCTTTAGCACTATTGCATGAGCAGTTTGTTAACTGGAGCTTGTTCTTTGGAAGCTATAGAGGCGATCACAGTAATAAGGAAACCAAGTCCATGACTCTGGCGTAGTGATCCAAAGAAACAGCATGAAGTGATTTTTATGGGTTTGTTAGACTGCTGAAAAACCTACAACACGATAATCTACATTTTTCCTCTGTTAGCTCACTGGACATTTAAGTTTGATTATAGTGCGTTTGGAAATTCCTGTGAGAATGGAGGTGATGGTGAGCTACAGTAGTAGCAAAGCATACCGAACAATGAAATTCCTCCTCTGACCTCTCCACCTTGAGTTGTAATTTAGATTCAACAGTGGCTCCAGGCCACACGGTCCGATTGCAGCGTGACAGTTTTACGACGACAGCTCGTACAGAGCTTTTCCAGTGTCATCATTGTCTTTCAAATCCCACAACAAATCAGCTGCATACATATATGCGCCAGCACGCCACCCTGGAAAATGACATTTGAAAACACATTTTAGTGCTTATTCACAGTGAATACCACAGTGTATAAGTGTAAGGAATGCCTTCATCCCAGGACAAAGGAACGTCTGTTGCCTCAGCCGCTCTATGCAATCTTTGGACAATTTCATAAAGCCCTTTTCTCCCCAGTGTGACTGTAACTGTGGCAAACGTCCAGCCCACTGGACCACCTCAGACTCCACGCTAGAGCTGGTCCAACCATGCCAGGGTAATTTAGGGCACACATCCTCTCCAACCCTTCCGAACCGAGGACATGGACGCAGAAAGACCAAATCAAATGGAGAATAGGCTGATCTCCTTTGTCCCACATCCTTCGTTCTATACGAACCACATTCATTTCACTGCAGTGATCTTCTGGTTAAAAAAATGGATGGATGGCTTTTTTTAACAGTGAATTCACAAGGTTTCTATCATGTCCCTCTCCTCCAGGAACATCATTAATTCGGGTGGACACTGTCCTGAATTCTGAGTCTTGGGAGAAAATAAGTTGGTGAAGAAGTCATTGTGACCAAACTGTTACTTTTAGAGATGACTAAGGCTTCTTGTTAGGATCATATAGTACTTTCTAAACCTGGATTTTGGTCTTCTTTCAATGGGAGTATTTGTCTGCAATGAGAGCGATGGGCTCCACCCTGGGTGACCCAAAAACATGCTTTAATTAAGAGGCCCCGTCACCAATAAAATCCCAGGGTGTCTTCAGGACGGCAGTTCTAATTTCTTCTCCTTTTAATTCATGGGATGACTCTTACCACGGGCTTCTCTCGTTCCCGGACTGATTACCAATCACAGGAAAGCTTCCCTAGAGTCCACTAATGAAAACCAATTGAGGACACACGTTTAAATGAAAGATTACTTCTTTTTTTATTACTCGCTGTCTTTTTAGACATAGAAGAGAGAGAAGTGGTAGTGTTTTAACTGATGCAACAAAATTACATTTCTTTAAATTTAAAGCTGCAATAAATTGCTTTTGACTATTTTTTCGTTTTGAGTCCGATTTCATTTGTTCATTTATCTTTTATTTTATCCACCCCGACACATTTTGTGCAGTATTTTTAATCTAAAATTACCTATTACCACATTTTCAAATACTAACATCTGAATCACAGTGAGCAACCACAACAGACACTAATCCTGAAGTGGCTTTTTCAGTAGGCATTTGTCTCTGCAGACACTTGGGCATGTCCTGCAGGAAAGTAGGACACGTGTAGTTAATTATCAATCACTGCTCACTGGGAATGAAACCGTCATTATGTTATTGGTTGCACCTGTGCTTTTCTAGCTTGAACAAGTCAGTGACACACAGTGGACTTTTTTTTTTTTAAGCCTTCACTTCTCAGGAGAAATAATTACTTTTGTCTTGTACATTTCTTGTCCATATTATCATTGGTGATGTTTTCTCCTATTCTTATGCAGCTGATACAAAGAATGAACAGCAGCAAAACCTCATGACATAACTAAACCTTTTTGGACATGAAAACATCCTCATTCATGACGCAGGTGAGTTTTTTTCTGGCTCCATCCGTGATTTTTTTTCTCTCACAGTCAAAGAGACAAAATCCAAAACAGGCATATTTCGAAGTGTCTTTTGGACGTGTCTTCAGCATGTTTCTTCTGTTGGAGTGACCTAGAAAAACTGATTTAATATAATTTTTCTTCCAGAGTCATCACTTGCTATGTTTCTGGCTGAGCTGCCTCCTGTGTCAGAAATGTCAAATCTAGTCTAGATTTAGCTGCGTGGTGAAATTACTCATGAATGCATTTCTCTCCTGTCTTAGTATTTTCTCTATTTTTATCAGTGGGTTGCAGCGAAAACCCACCTTCTCTTCCACACCTGCCAACCGTATTCCCATAATGATTTTCCTTTTTTCTTGTTTCTCCTGCTGAACCATGGCTGTTGTCAGGTGGCTTCATAGCACCTCAACCACGGAACATCTGCACACATGCAATGTAATAATTCCATTATGAATTAAACAAAGGGGAAACATGTCTAGCTTTAAAAGATTTAATTTACCAGTACAAGGCTTTATAGCATCAGCTATGTCCTTATACCTTATTTGCCCTTTGCATTTTTTACCAGGAATCAGGATTCTGCTGATGCAAAAAACAAACATCTGACTTAATTCGGTGACGTTTAAAGTGCACCCTGTGGACTCTACTTGTCAGCGCACACAGTTAAATTCACGTTCAGTTTCTTAACTGAAGTGCATCGTGGGTGCTCTTGAGGTCTAAAAAAAAACATGCTGAATGCATTTTATTTCCCATAAAACTTTTGCAAAGCAGTTGTTGCAGACCTTCTGGCAGTACTGTTTATATCCATCACCAACTGTTGGCGCAGAACACAGAGCCGCCATTGGCAGGAATCACTATTATGTTGGCCACATACATCTGTGCAATCGTGGTGCAAAACTAACAAAATGTGAGTCTCTCTAAAAAAGCTACAAGTAAAAAAATCCTGCCCGGTAGTTTTAACTGAACATTACAGTGAAGGGGAAACAAATATAATTTAACTTAATGTTTCTGGGTCAGTAAAAAAAATAAAAAAATGACAGTATGGCATGCTGTAAATGTTTCAGGAAGGCTGCAGAACAAGACATTCCCAGCCAGACAGTGTTCCAATCAAACCAAACCTGAACATGACTTAAGCTGAATTTTATAATTGTGAGTGCAGGGTAAGACAAATGTTTGTTAGTGAAACTACTTTCGAAGTGGAGACTTTTCCTGTGGGTACCAGCCTTTTAGAAAGAGTTCAGATGTAAAATATCGATATTGGCCCATGTCCTAAGTTCCTGGCTTCTTATTTTCCCTTCCCAATAAAAATACAGGCAACTGTTAATAAATGGAGCAAGACTGGCTACTTGAGAAAGTTTGGCTAGATTTCAAATGGCCTCTCAATAATCTGTTGCTTATATGGAGCTTGCTGTGACTGTGTTTGCCCAAAGGAAGCATGACGAACGTACCCTAGTAGTTCTACAGCTTGTGGCTGGTGCAGTTGGCAGAAAACTAGGAGATTCTCAGTCTGAATACACGTTTGAACTTCAAAGACGGACGTTGGCAGAGAGCCTGAATTCACTATCACCGGTAACTAAAGCCAGATGTGAGCATCCCCCAGTTTTTGGTTGTTGTTTTTTTTTAGTCTCTGATAAAACAGCCTGGTGTTAGATGGATTCAGGAAGTACATCTGAAATACGCACCAAAACATTAAAGAATCATGAGCTCAGAGTAAAGCACCCCAAGGTGTCACACTGATGAGGACTGATTACCCTTAGCTGGGAGATCTGTCATGCTGCCTTCATAATGAAACCACCCGGCAGAGAAATCCGAAAGGGGATTTGGATTTAGGGGGAATAAAGCCAAGATTCGGTCTTATCTACAATCACAACATGGAATCAAAAGCAATTGTCTCTGGGTTTGTTGAAGCATTTGCTTGGAGCTTGGAGTTTTGTCTTCTTTTTACAGAGACTGGGGAGGTGTCACTGACACGCCGAGGCTGGGCTGCATGTGGGTGGGCTCGGGCTGTAAGCTTCAAGGCTAAAGCAAAGTAATCTGATTAAAGTCAATGATTAGCTGCTAAATTGATCTGCAGAGCTGTTTTAAATGCATCGGACTTGTACTCAAATCTCCGACATTTTGAGAAACTGGAGAGCTTTTTAGACTTATTTCGTGTTGTAGAGTTTAATTAGTGGCGGTGGAAGCGCAGGTGGAACTAATGACATTAATGATCCATCTGTTCCATTAGATGTGTCACTATAGTGAGTCATCCTGCACAGCACCAGAGCCCTGAGACTGGATCACAGCATTAACACCTGTGGCTAATGGTGTCCTTAAACCCCGCAGCATCCAAATCCCAGTCCTGAAATGTGTATTTATGATCTCCAAACTAGTATAAAAGTTGTACTTTATACCGTACCTGTCATTGCACTGTTAGAATACCAAATAACAACAGCCTACACTATCTACCAGCAGGCTATTACACAATGTTTGTACCAGATGTCTATCAAACTGCAGCCTCAGAAAACCACTTACAATTAAACTTTGCTAAATGAAAGCAAAATGTTTTTCCACATATTTAATAGTCATTTGTTGTCTGAGGTGTTTATGGTCGCTCTCTCACCACCTGGCTACAGTTTTGTTTAAATTTGTGCAGCTGTGCATAGCTCCTCCGTGAGCCTTTTGTGCTTTTTAGTGGGAAACACACACTTTAAACCTGGGTTAAGACATTTAGTCACTTGGGTAATGGAAATAACCTGCATATAATAATACAAAGTTAATATGAATCTGAAGTCACAGAAAAGGATTGTCTACTTCTTGAACTTTATTTCCTTTGTCTCTTTTATCCTCTGTACTTAAGGCACACTTAGCTTTTAAGCTGCTAAGTGATCTCCTGCGTTACTAGACAACATGCTGCATACAGGACTGTTCAAATTGACTCTTGTTCACCACAAAAATTCTAACCACTAGGTGTTAATGTTGTTTCTGTGGCAGAGAAATTGCCCCCAGATCTAGAAAATATTGCTAATCTGCACGTTTTAACAGTACTGACAGTCACTGTGTTGCAAAAGATGTTTGTTCCAACAGTACAAACTGTTCAATTCGGAGGAGAATGTTTTTCTCAGCATATGTTCTTTTAGCTGTCACGATTAAAGAGTTTTTCTTTTTTCTTTACTGGATCTCTTGTCAGCGTTGTAGGTGAGTGTCTCTCTTCCAGCTGGTGTCTGACGGCCAAATTCCAGTCCAGCTGGGGTGCGTAACAAGACTAGGGATGGCTTGTGCTATCCCTCACGATTCACCCCCCCCCCCCCTTTTTCAGAGTCCCCCAGAGATCTCGGTTAGGCCTCACGCCGTGGACCAGAGTTTAAATGGCAATTACTTTTTGTCTTGCAATTTATTTACTTTGCAGTCGTCTAGCAACCAGCACAACACCCATCAGCTCCCCCTTCCCTTCCATGTTCTGTGTCATTGGTAGTTATCCCTCTTTCTCTTGAAGCCACATCTTATGCAGACTGGCGCTCACGTGTTTTGGCATGGCACAGGTACCACTGGTAATTCAACGGTGTTGATTCGTGCAGCAACAGGGAAACACGGATACCAATTTTCCAGGAGTTGTTGGATATTGCTGGTGGGAGTTCAATGACAAACAAGCTGTGACTCACAAAAACCAAGCCGCTCTTCTAATCAGACGGAGATAACTCTGCTTTAAGCGTTGTACAGTCACACAGTTGTCTGGGAACTTATCGAGCCTTTGCTCTTCCGCCTTGTGCTCCCTTGTCTGCAATGAATGTTTTCTGGAGCAAAAGAGAAGAATCAGCGTCCAACGCCTCCGGTCTGCCATGACATCATCCCTGCACACATCTGGAAATGCTAGTGTGTGTGTGTGTGTGTGTGTGAGAGAAGGGGGAACTGCAGGGGAATAAAGGGGCTGGTGACACATCAGCAGTACAACAAAAAATGGGGGGTGAGTGAAGAGAAAGGAGGAAAAAGATTTTTTGTTTATTTTAGGAACGCAGACAAAAATGACCCATAAGCAAGTTGTTTACATGTTCCATTCTGCCAAAGCACTAAGAAATGTGAAACTCTTGTTAATGGTTCTGTAAAAATGTTTTTTCCTTACGGAAATGTTGGTATTGTTTTAAAATAACCAAGTTGATGCAGTATTTATCATTAGTATCTAAAGATTGATACCACCACATTTATTGATCTATTTTATGTTAATGTTGGTGCATTGTCTGTTTTCTTTTTTTTGTAAATTCTGAATTGGGGCAAAGGAATGAAAGGAAATTTGGCATTGTCATGATTTTGTTTGTCATTCTCACCACTAGGGGGACACGTTGCTTTCAAGGTTGTGTATTTCTCTCTGTGATCATGTACGTGAGTGGCTGTCAAATTATGAGAACTGTTTATGACTGTTAAAGTTCTAAAGGAGAGAAAGATAGTTTTAGTCAGGATCCTATTTATGTTGTTTTCATGGTGCATTTAATGAGAGCACGTTGATTGGATCATGTTTCTCTACTGGATGGAGACAAATAAAATAGGTCTTTCCCAAAAATTCACGTACATGTACCTAGTTAAACACAATATCTCCACCTTTAGTTCACATTCTAACAAGTAGACGTTTTTAAAGGAGGACAGAGCAGAGAAGGGTTGATGGAAGGGATTTGGAGAAAGCTGTTTGCCAGATGTTTGTTCCAACATTGCAACATGCAAACAAAATTTTAGTCTAACCTCTCATTTAGTATTTTATGATTAACATCCACCCTCCTTTGAAGAAAATCACTCAAGCTGGCTCAAAGCTTTAAAGTTATCATCTTTCCTGTCAAAAGCATATATTCTTAACCCTTTTGGTTTTCTGCTACATATTCATGGCTATCAAAGTGAAAACACATGAACAACAACTCTTCTGCACTGTGTTATGCTTTATTCACCCCCACTTTTAGCTCCATGTGACCGTGATCATCACATAATTCACTGTACAGTAGGAGGAGAAGAGTAAAAAGTAAAGTTGATGTGAGAGAGACAGGCAGGAGCAGTAAGTTGTGGAAGGGTGTCCAAACATATTACGCATGGGAACATGAAATGAAAGGTCAGAAAAGTATGATAACAAGAGGGCGGGCGTGTTGGATATACGGTTGGTTTCTAGAGCCCACGTGTGCTGTAAGCTCAGGAGATGATAGAGACTGCTTTCCCCTCTAAAAAGGAGTGCAGTGTGGCCCACTTATCCCGCCACAAGAATCTGCGATGTTGTTGTCTCCAGCAGGGCCTGTGGAGCACAGCGGACCGCAGCAAAGCAGTGCTCTCCAGAACCCTAATCCTGAACTCTGCTGAGTTAGGATGCATTACCACCAGAGCCACAGACACTGCCCTGCCACAAAACCAGCCTAGCTGCCTGTCTCACTGCTGTTCTTCTCCTTTCTTCCCCTCCCTTCTGTCCTGTTTGGGGGTGCATGTGGTTGCCTTTATGTCTATCATGACAAACGTGTCTACAACGCTCATGTGCAGAGGTGGACTATGTTTTATTTCCATGACCAACATCTACCCCACTTGGTCACGAATTATGCGGTGAACTAGCCAACTCCCACCCCCATCCAGCAGTCAGAACAAGGCCTCTACCCCCATGGGGTTATCCTTTCTTTAGTCTGGAATAGTGGAAAATGGCCTGACTCACAGGGTGATAAATTCCTTTCCTATGTAGAAGGATTTCCCAAAGAAAACCATTAAGCTGCAGCTACCACAAGTTGCAAGAACTGAATAGTTAAAATAAATAAAATCTTCATGCTGCAGTTTAATTCTACAAAATATTAAAGTAAATCAGGTTATATCTTTGTTCTTGACTGACAACGTGGTAGTTTCAGTAGAAGTTTAGTAAAATGTTGATTAATGCTTTTTCTTTACTCTTCTGATGGAGTCTAATGTTTTCTGTGTTATTAGATTTATTTTAGTTGATGTCTGACTTTTTAGGTTGGTATTGTTGGGCTGAAAACATCTGTGCCAGAGCCTGGCTTCTGCAGGGGCATTGCACCGTTATGTAATACTAGACTTGGACCAAGTTCTTCATGTCACTTGGCTTGAACCTGTAGCGTTACAGGTTTCTACTGCCAACTGACTGGCTATGAAAAGCTTTACCTTGCATTATTTGTATGCAAAAAGAAACAGATTTGTTTTTGTAATTGTCATTTTTCTAAGTGACAAAACAAACAAAAGCTTGAACATGACAGTTCTCTGTCCATTCGAAAAGAAACATGTCCAACAGCAAGTGAGTTATACGCAGCTGTAAGATTATAAATCACTGCTGAGAATATCAGTAAAGACGGAGGAACTAAATAGTTCCCAGCTGCAGTCCTAAGTCAGCCTAGCCTTCATCTATTCTCTGAGCATCATGGTAATGAAGACCAACAAGCTGTTTCCAATCAAACAACAGAACCCACATTGGCCCCCACCTCACTGTTATTTTCCACTCCTCCATTCATATGGGGGATTGAGAGTTGTAAAAATTGCATTTTGTTGTTGTTAGAGGGGGAAAATGTGCAGGAACTGTCTGCTGTTGAAGGCTGAGTAACACCCAGATTTAGGAGCAGGGACCAGGACTGCTAAGACTCACAAGGTGATGCCATCAGGTATGACGGAGGGGACTCTACGTGTGAAGGTCTGTCACTGTTGCTTGGGTCAATAATGGAAAACATAAATCACATGGAGAGTATTGGAAATTTATTTGAATGACTGACATCCAACTGCAATATATTCGGCATCCAGACCCGTCAGGCTGGATGTGCCATGAAAAAAACCCTTAAAGGAGAAGAACAGTTATATTCTGCTGTTATATTCTTGTTTGCTGAAAGATGAAATGAAATTGGTGCCATTGTTTATGAGAATCTAGAGTCAGAACCAGTTCTCGGCGACCACAAACCACAGAAATCCTGGTCTCTACACCACTGGTTTTCAGTGGTACTTCAAGCCTAGGCCAGAGCCGCCGTGCTTTTCATAACAAGCATCACATCAGGGATTGATTTAGACTGGGGACATCTATAAGGGCAGAGTACAGCAGAGTTTTCAGTTTCTATAACAAGGACCCGGTATTGGAACTTATATTAGGATTTGTTGTCTCACTGGTGAGAACCCATGAAGGAGCCTTTAGCACTGAAAAGCATCCAACAGCAAAGGGTCAGTGGGTAATGAGATCATAAACTGGAGAGAAACAGTAGTTTGTATCAAACGTCACCAGCGTAGAAGTGAAACAAACATGACCATCGCTTCGAATGATTCTGCTGTGGGCTGGTACTGAACAGCATGCAAAGTCAGCAAGGTGTACAGCAAGGGATGGTGCCGCTGTGAGGTCCTGTCGCATACATGTTTTCCACCATTATTTTTCTGCATTTAAATACAGATGGCAATAATAATCAATCAACAAGTGTGTGGAGGGAACAAAATCCCGTAGGCAGCCCAAGTTTTATAAAATGACCCGTCTCCGGTGTTTCACTGACTCTTGTTTTTCTTGTACCTACTTCCCTGCAGATCTGGGACCTCTAAGCTCAGACATCTGAGCCAATGTTTAGGGCCTTTCAAAACCACGCTTGTTAAGACTTTTTAGTTGGATTTCATGTCTTTTGAAAATAAATAAAAGCCCAGTATACCTACTCTTAAAGGAGAACTACCATTTTAGTTTTCTCATCATCCCACAATCACAGGTCACTAGTGTTACTTTAAACAGTTTGGGGCGGCAGTGTGATGCATATCATTCAGCACATGTGTGTTATTACATTATTTTGATAAAGTGTTTGTCTCCGTGTAGACTACAGAGACATAAAAGCAGGAGCAGATGTAGAGAGAAACGGCACGGGGGCAGGAGCGGGAAATGGAACCCGGTTCTCTCTCAGTACCTGTTGGTTTCAGTAAATGTACCCCCTCCTTTCTTCAACCTCAGCCATCCCCACTTTACTTCACAGCACAAACCCCTGAACCCTCAGTATCCAGGACCCCAAGCAAAAACAAATGAGCTCACAGATTTTCCTCTTCCCTCATTCTCTCAGATTTATTGGTGTGTGTGTGTGTAAAGAGAGGCTAAGTTACCTCAGCTATCAGCCAGAGGATCTAAACTACACTACACCTTGAATCCTTAACTCTTTGACAGGACAAAATGCATCATTTTTACACCCCCCTTTTGGACGTTCATGCCCTGCAGCCCTTTCTCTTGGCGACTCAAAGTCTGGTGAACCCACGGTACATTGACTCCCATCACCACACCGGCTGAGGTGTGAGTGAGTCTTCGGTCTACACCAACCTCGCTGGGGATGCTAACGCTCGTCCAGATCGATGTTTCGATTGCGGAAATGTTGTGTCATGACTTCACCGTGTTGCCACATCACAGATTCATGAGCGGCGTGGTCTGTCCAAAAACCTAATCTTAACCATTTCAGGAAAATTTAGAATGGACTGCAGAACAGGAAGGTTTTTTTCCGCTTTCCCATAGCACTTAGGGTCCAGATTACTTCTGATTTCTTCTCTGCGGCAGCTGTTGGAAAGCCTCCTGTAAGGATTAGTCAGTGCCTGTGCTTGAGTCCATATTGGTGATTACTGGTGGGAGTTATGAAGTGTTTAAACCCACAGTGAAGGAAATGTCTCCCAAAGTACACTGTGACTCACTCGCTTCACTCCAGTCGTGCCTTCCTACACGTCTCTGTTCAGATTCTGCATCGGGTTGATCTGAAACTACTGAAGCTTGCGTGTGGAACAAAGAGATGACACGCTTCTTATGAAGGGAACAAACTGCCTGCGCACGCCCTACAGATGTTTAAAGATGTTAACAACGGGGAGAGAGACAACACTCTTCAGATCTCGTCGTAATGACGGGTCAGCAGTGAGTGACACAGAAAGAGAGAAAGCAATGTTTTAGAAAGGCCATCATTCGTCGTAACCTAATGAGCGTTCTCCATCTTCTTCTCCATTCTCAGTCTTTCCATTCTTACCACATCTATCTATTCCACCCCCTCCTCTTAAGCCTGTGTCCTGTGTTTTCGCTGGCAGACATAAATCAAGTGTCTGGAATGGAAACGCTCACGTTACTGGTGTGCCACACATGTTTACATTTAAGGCCTTTTCCTCTTTTTTAACTCTTTCACACAAAGAGCACCTGAAAAACAGAGGAGTGGGAAACCGCTGGAAAGTGTGATTCAACTGAAAATGTCTGCACCCCCCCACACACACACAGATTGGCGTATTAACCAGAGGAGAGAGTGAGAGGGAGAGAGAGAGGAGGTATGGTTCTGCTTGACCCGTGAGGCCGACAGAGGTGGAAAGAATGTGCTGTCCAGCCGGTGAACACGTTAACATAGAGGGGGAAAGAAACTTCCTACAAGCAGCTTTCCCACCATCCCAAACCCCCTCACCCGCCAATTACACATGGAGAGAGGGAAGGAAGGGAGAAAAGAGGAGGAGGAAAGCTGATGGGGAGGAGGGGAATGAAAATGCAAGCTGCAGAAAAATGGAAAAGATACTGAATGGCAAGAAAAGACAGAAAGGGAGGAGGAGTGTATGTGGCCAGCAAGAAAGTGAACACATTTAAAAGATGCATTTTACCTTGAATTTCAGACAAAATAGATGCAAAGAGACATGAACACTTACAACCAAGATAATAGTAGAAGAGGGTAACACAGCCAGGTGACCAAAGTCAGCCCGCCGCGAGCTCAAGACTCTAGTGTAACACATAATGAAACAGGAAAAGGATATTCAGAATGCTAAAACAAATCTCTCCAAATTATCAGCAATAAAGTTATAAAGGTCACAATGTGATTAAAACGTGGTCAACACTGTAATCGAAATATATCTTTCATTTAAATACTATGTCAATTATTACAAAATTAGAATGGAAAAAGCTGAAGGTTAGGAGATGCATGGAGAAGCTATTGGAAATATTAAAAAAATCCGGCTAAACAGGAGCACTGGGGCTCTAGGAGGTTAGTTCCAAATTTAGTTTTTATTTGAATCTGAGCCACTGGTGTGAAAAGCCCGAATTTCATAGTTGGTTCCATCAGTGTGATCATTTAGCTCTGAGAGAACGCAGAGAGACATTGACAACTAAAACCACAGAGACTGAAATGTTGACTGTCGTGACGTTTCCTGTTGTTTCAGCAAACAGCAGGCCCACCCAGCCAGCCGTGTGTGTGTGTGTGTGTGTGTGTGTGCGCGCGCGCCTGGAGTTACACTCACATGTGTGTAGGTGTCAGGCCTCCTCTGGGAGTATCGAGCCTTGTTAGAGGCATGTTATAGAGAACAGATCCACACCTGTTTGTTTGCCTGCTGTTTCCATCAGCAGCCAATGGTTGTCCTCCTGCTCAAAGAGAGGAGATCTTCTTGAGTTTCACATGGAGCCAAGCTCCTACTGGGGGGCCAACTCCTCATCGTGATGTGGAATGACCTCCCAGGAGGGGTGGCATCCAGTGTGTCAT
Source organism: Microctenopoma steveboyesi (assembly GCA_032359275.1). Lineage (NCBI taxonomy): Eukaryota > Metazoa > Chordata > Actinopteri > Anabantiformes > Anabantidae > Microctenopoma > Microctenopoma steveboyesi. The sequence continues at coordinate 3,347,274 of JAUMHF010000004.1, read as the reverse complement.
GCAAGGGTCCCTTTGGAAACGCAGTGTAAATAAGAAGCAGAGATGAGGATGTCTGAGGCTGAACCAGGGAGGGGTCAGGAGGGCCCAGCCTGCCCAGGACACGGCTCCCTCTGCCTGGGATGACTCAGCTGCAAAACATCTCTATTTAGGCAAAACATCCACGTCAGCACTCACAAACCCACTGGGCCTTTCAGTTTTCCTTATCAGCAAGAGTTGTTGCAGATCTATGATCCTTCTCTACGCACATTAAACGCATTATCAACGGTTTATCGTTTTTATTTATGAATGACAGGCACTCACTTTTGTTCTCCGTAAATCCATGTGAGGGTGTTAATCGGAGATGGCAGCACTAGGAATGCGCATGAGTATTTCTTAATGTATTGATAGCTCAGGGGAAGGGCACTAATGTCTTTAGCAGACTGTGGACTCGGGGCCTTTCATCCTCCTGACCGGCTTCCCAGTGGAGGGAAATGGCACAAAATGGCACAACTACAACGTTTGGAGACTAAAGCTAATGCCTTGTGATTTACCTTCCAGTGGATCTGATTCATGGTGCAAAAAATGTGTCCGTTAGGATCTTCAAGTATAATGCAACATACTTTTGATACAGTGAGTCAACAACTTAAACACAAATGTGACATGCAAAGTGACCAGTTTCTCTGGCATATGTTTGAGTAAAATGAACATTTTTGTTTTATTCTATGAACTACAACATACAACAGAGCGTTTATTGGCAGAAAGTGAAAAATGGTCACAACACCAGCCCAGTGTTTGTACACAACACATTACTAATGTTCTTACTTGGTTTGGATATAAATATTTGGTGGAAATGCTGTTGTTAGGATGTTTCATTGTGGGCAGCGAACTTTAAACTACGCGGCTTGAAGCCAATGGTGTGGAGAAACTTTCACTGGATGGGATCCTCTACTTGTATCTCTCTAAATTTCCCCTTTGTTCTTATATGCTAAAAAGACTGAAATGCACTAATGGTGTTGTATTGTTTGGCTTTATGGATAGCTGTAAAAAGGCAGCTGAAGGCGAGGCTCATTAAGTGGTGCTAAATACCATGTCCTGGAGCTTGGGTGAACTTCAGAGTCAGGACAAAACATGCCTGCAACAACCCACAGTGCAACCATGTAGCCACAAGATGCTTAGCACCTTACGTCAGAGGTCGTAAGTGGGGTATTTAAGGGAACAAAGCTGCACTTCAGGTTCAAAAAGTTTGCAAAAGTCAGTCCTGTACAACTTCCCATTGACTCATTTGTTTTACTGAAATGTTGCATGTGAATGACACCGCTGAATCATGGAAGAAAATGTATGATAGCGAAATCACACGCCCCCGTGAGAGTTTTCCCAGTAAGTAGAGGAGAGTTTCTCCAGCTTTTTAAGGGGAGACACTATTCTTCTGTTGGAAGCAGCACTTCGTGCTTCAATTGTAGAAAAATTAAACTCTAGGCTTTGATGTGATGTGGCTCCCCAGTGTAAGGAAAGGCACAGCGAGGCTAATATGCTCTTCAAGAGCTGCAAAGCACTGCCTTGACCTGAGGCTTTGATGGGGCAGGACCAGATAGAGCAGGGACAAGCTTAGGAATCCAAACATCTACCTCAGCTCAGAGTAAAAAGAAAAAAAGGGAGAGTCTTTTGACACATTGTAATGAAATGCTTTCTCTCAAGAGTGAAGAGACGTTCTCAGGTTTTTTTTTTAAGCTGTGGTTAGACCCACCTACAAAGAAATGTTCTTGGCGAGCCAAGCATTTCCATTTTTCAATTTTAATTTGATATTACCTGACACCTAAATTGAGTGTCACCTACCAAAAGCTGTGGCTCTAAACAAAACAGGCAGCATCCTGGCCACATGCATCCACCATGACCACAGCGTCAGAACAGTGTTAAAGTGGAGCATGAACAAAAGCGTAATTCACAGTGTAAAAGCTAAGAATAGTTAGCAATGACGCCCTGACCTCGCACGGTTGCGCTGTTCCCATGTCGTCGGCTAAATTTAAAAACTACTCAAACGGAGTGAGGGTGTTGTTTCTTTTACAAATAAGATAGTTTACTCACAGCCTTTGATAACTTGACTTTAAACTATAAAAATTTCTCTGTAACTAAAAACATTCCTGATTAAATTAAGAACAAGCAAAGCTAGATTTTGAATTATAAATGAATATTAAATAGTCCCTCATATTAGATTCCTATTTTTCCTAATTTGCTGTATTAACGATATGACATCATGTTTACGCTTTTAAAAAAACATAAAAAAGAACCAGAAATATATAAACAAATGGCGAAGACAGTGGTTGTGAAGCGTGACAGTTTGGTTTTGCTGAAGAATAAAAGCAACTTGGTTGGGTTTAGGTGTAAATAAATGTGTCCTTAGATTCAGTGAAAAGATTGTGAGCTCAACATGAAGCAGCTGGAAGAAATGATCCTCATATCATAATCCAAACTAGTTTATTAACCTACTCCACGATCAACGTTGGCTCCCAAGTCTCTGGAACGTGTCTGTGTGGAAAACAAGTGTTCAACACTGTTGGTGTGTCTGATGGAGAAAGGCTGGAGTTCAGAAAGCAAGCAGGATATATACGGATTCACGACTACCCTCCAAGTCCTCTTCACATAAAGAGCTCAAAGCTTTCTTTAGGGAATCCGGCAACTACAGTCTGCCACTCATGGACTTCTGCTGTGAAGGCATCAGTGATGTGGGGATTTCTATTATTACCAGCCCGTTTAGCGTCGCTGGGAGGAAGTCTGGAGAGTCATACGCTTGTAAAATGTTGCTGTTTACATTCCCAAGTGGAGGACATGTCTGTTTCTTATCCCATAGACCAGAGACAACCTCCCTTTTTTAGTGAACACACACCCAACCAAAGTGTACACTCACGAGACAAAAAAAGAGTCACAATTGGTCAGTGTCAGTCGTGACAGTCACTAATTGAAGATATTTTGGTCTCGTTTTGTTTGTCTGACGGTCAGTCTTTCTCTTTCAGTTGTTGATATCTTTTCCCTCTCTGTTTTTTCTTTGGGAATCATAATCGCACCACACTCGGCCCTGATTGGTTTAAACCACGCAGACAGTAGGACACTGGATCATGGTCACTTTAAATGACAATTCTTTCATCCAAGACAGAAATGGAAGCAAAACCAACGAGCAGGACGGCTAACAGGGTGATGACGGAGAGGATAAAAAGAGCAGAGGCATTACAAAAGAGAGGTGAGAGAATTGGGAAGGAGGGATCCTAAAGGAAGGGGTCATAAAGTAGGGGAAAAGAGAGGAGGGGAGAGTTGAGAAAAGCTTTTGAGAGGAGAAAGGAGGGAGGGAATGGAGGAAGGGGGAAAAAAGCGACGGAAAGAGAAAACGTGGGAGCTGTGAGAACGTGAGGCAGGCGGGGCAGTGAGTGATGCAAAAGGGTGGGATGGAATTTGCTTAAAAGTAGGAGCCAAGGCAAATGTGCAGCTGTCAAGGACTTTTGTTCTCTTTAAAAACATATTTTAGTCGTTGTGCAAGTTGTTGAATCACACAATGGCTGAAAAGTCAGAGCAGAGGAGAAGAAATGGGAGAGAGCGGGAGCTAAACAAAGCGAGTGAGACCTCTGCAAGACAAAAGGAAAATGAGCAGAACAGAAACAGATCGGTAAGTTTGGTTTGAGGTGGAACCAGCAACGTCTGGGCAAAGCGAAGTCGGGAGCATTATGTACCATGTCAAAAGGGAGGAAACTAAAGAAAAACCAACAAAGCAAAAAAGGAAAGAAGAGAATTAATGGTTTATTTTCTGTGCACCATGTATCCCTCACCCTCCCTGTGGACCCAAGGCCTGCGCACATGTCAGCACCAGTGCACATATGTTTCTACTATTACATGATAGGCTGCTGAGAAAATATAGGAAAACCGTATCTGTGTGTGCATTGGGAGGGGGCAGAGAGAGAAGGAGGTGGAGTAATATTGACAAAACTGCCTTTTCCAATAATAGGCTCCACCTTCATTCAGTGTATCTGCGCGACTGAAGTTTTCCAGCCCCGCGCTGTCCCACCTCCTCTCTCCCCACTGGCTTTCCTCTTACCGAACAATGACAACATGAGCCCAGTGTGAGTCAGACACATCGGCGGCTTCTTCTCTGTCGTTTCCACCTGTCTACCTACAAACCTAATTAATTTCATGTGTCAGGTTTGGAAAGACAACCAAATCCATATGTCTTTAAATAAAATGTGATAAATAACCAAACCTATCCTTTAGTTGAGATAATTCCCTTTGCATAGTCTGGGTTAACTGTACTAATCTGACAGCGATACCATATCACGTACTGTACATTACCACGTCTTCTGTTAGGGTCTTTATGTCACATCATTAGCAGCAGCTGATTCCCACATCAGGAATGAACACCTTTAACATCCTTTACATGTCTGAATAGCCTTAAGGCAACGGAGAGGAAATACTTTGGTACATCCAGCTGTGGCTGATAGGGACTGTCAAACAAACTGTGTGTGGGATTTAATGTATTATGAAGAGGAAAAAACTAAACGGACAGAAAGCAAGTGAGGAAGAGTGAACATAGAGAAATTCCAATGCTAATGAACATGTTGTTACACTATACGCAAGTGTGCGGTTTTACATATTTGCATAAGTATAAGCACATGGAGGAATTCCCTTTATGTCCGCAGTTTCAAAATGCGTAAGCTCTAAACATACCAAGGATTTCTCTCTGTGTGTGTGTGTGTGTGTGTACATTTTGAAGAACGCAGATAACGTGACACACAGTAAAAGGAGAGAGGGGTTATGTTTGTCCCATGTCAACAGACTTTAAATTTAGCCAGGGCTTTGTATATATACTCAGAGCAACTTTAAATAAATCCAAGCTGACTCGTCTTTCTCTCTGTGTCTATCTCTGTGCTCCATCAGAGAAGCAGCATGCACAGGTGGCACTCACACTTATCACATAGCAGTATACACAGCTTGTCTGATTTGTGGTTCCAGGGATGTTATGGCTGTAGGGTGAAGCTTCATCAGTTAAATATGCCATGTGGTTTTTGTTGGAGGCATTAAAGTGTAATTCTGCTGTAACCAATATCAGTTCAAGCAAGTGCTACTAAACTTTTAAGAAGACGTTGTTTAGGGCCTTTACATGTAGTCTCCAGACTAAAACAAAGACATGCACAAACCCACAGACACAAAACCTAAAATATAATGTCTCACCTGATGATTATTCAGGTCAGGCAAGAAATGAAACCACCATGGAGGATACATGCTGTCATGTACCAAACCCTAAATGTGGGTCCCATCAGTTCACACCAGTCCTCAAAATCTCCATGTGTTCAGTCATAAAAAAGACAGACATAATCACAAGGTGATAGCACAGACTAACCACAGTAGTGTGAGTCAGCCACCAAGACAGCTGCAGATACAATCAGGACACACAGTTGTTATTCACAGTGTTTTGAAAAGTCATTTCACTGATCTTTTTTGCCTGCACACGTCTTCGAAGGAACGTGATTCCTACATGATTCATTAATACAAATGGAGTAATGGGGAAGCTCCTCACCGATGCACGTCTTTACCTTCATACTCTAAGTGGTCCACAGGCATGAGAGTAGTACCGATCACAACTATCACACTCATAACTCAAGTAAAGTAATGAAAAAGCATTGCAATGATCCGTTTCACGCAATGAAAGGTAAACATGGGCCCGCTGCACCACTGCAGCCACTCACGTCCTATAAGGTGTCTCCTTCTGCTGGAAATTCCATTCTTGAGGAATAAAAATGTAAAGTATTAAAGAAGCAACAACATCCAAGCCACGCACACTCCAGCGAAGCACCCCGGGTATTTTGATACCCTGCACCGATATATTCACACAGAAGTCAGATTTATGTTCTGAAGCCCTTTAACTGAAAACCAGTCAGATATAAAAGCCTCAAGTAAGAGTGCTTATGAGGTTATGATGCCAAACATATGGCTTTCTATACAAAAACAGTGAACCAGGAGAGAAGGAATAGGCCAGTTGGCTACATCTTCGTCATTCCTCGCTGCTTTTAGTGACACTTTCTTGATGCCTTTATTGATTTTCAGCTAGGCTCGCTCTATCTCCTGCTGTTCCCGTCTGCCTCGGCTAAAGGGTTTGGCTTTGCTTTGCCGTTGCTTTCCCATTAGAAGAGACATTGTTGATGGCTGTTTCAGGGCATTAATACACCTTTTCAAATCTGTGGTATTGGATTGGCAATGGACTCAGCAGTTTGCATTCCCTTGCAAGAAAAGACCAAATGATGGCGTATGCTGTGGAAGAATTGGATTGTGTTCCCCTGCTAGGAGTCCAGATGGCCACAGAATGAATGCCAACCTGTGCCGCAGGTTTCTGGCACTCATCACGGCTCGCAGTCTTATTAGCAGACTTTTCATTTTTGGTTCGGTGTCCGTGTGGCTGTGTTTAGACAAGAAAACACAGTTGAGTCACTTCAAGCTGAGTTCAGTACAGTGTGACCACTGGCCCCAATGCTTCCACAGTAGAATTTCTGAGACCACTATCTTGTCGTTTGATGTGAGATGTGTCAGTGAACTACATAAGAATGTGCAGGCCTGCACGTACGATCTAACAGAATCTCTTTAGGTTTCCATTGAAATATGGTAGACTTTCAAAATGGTTTTAAACTTTTGGACGACGCTGCACATTGTTTACAGGTTCCCTGAATATGCCTGATAAGTTATTGACCATTATTAGGTGTACTTAACTTACTCAACACAAATGTAAAAGATACTAAGGAAAAAAACAACTAAATCCTCATTACAAGTGATGATTAGTACTTCAGATCATCTACCACCCCTAGTCGCCTTACTTTCACTACCATTCAGCTCGTAAAGCGATTATCTGATGCAGGTGGGTGTCTGCAGAGCTATTAGCTTGGTTGTAAGCATGGCAGGAACACCTACTGTTATATTTTCAGTTTAAACCCCAAAGGTGTAGACTTTATATTGTGGGATAAGCACTGACAGACGTTTGGACTCTGGGAGGTCAGGTGCAGAGCTTTACTTTGTTGTGCAAGGACATAGCAAATCGATGGTTAATGTCTCATAGGACGAACATAATTTAGAACAGACTGATCATCCTGGAGGCTCCTGTCCCACCTGCACACATGTCTTAACGCAATGAGAAAGGTTTAATAAGACTTATATTTCCTACTTTACATGTCTTTTGAAAACTCTGTAGTGTGGTTATTCCTGATAATAAACAGACCCTACTGTGCAGAGGAACCGGCTATTTTAACTCACTTACATAAGGTGATCATTACCATTATTAACTTTGAAGGAAGTACAAGCCACCAACTTCGCCCTCTTGCACTGCAGACTTCTCAAAAGGACATCACAGCACTGGCATCATTTCAGTCATTATTTATTTACATATTTAAATGTTATAGAGAAACCTCACCTTTAATTTCACTTTGTCTTTGAGGTGCAGATGAAGGCCACTCGTTTGAGGACAGGGAAGTCAGAATCCTAGACCGGAAAGCTGATTGGTCAGGTTGTAAAGTGAATTTGGAAACATGTTGATGGGTAATAAACATGTTGTTTTATGATGTTTCTTTCTCTAAAGTTGAGCAGTTAACAGAAGTCACTGTCTAGGAAACATAATCTAAATCCAGCTCCTGCAATGCCAGTTTTTGATTCGACTGTAATCTGGCTGTTTCACATGTGTGGTGAAAACATTGGTGAGGTGTATTTTTTAGCTGGTTTCAGCCCGGACCAGTTGGAGGTAGCGGTGAGGAAAAGCATGTCAGCAAAACGTGCCACATTACACTCCGTGACCTCCTCCCTTCATGCCATACTATCAATGTAATGAAGCTCATTCAGTTACCGGCTAATTCCATTGAGGTGTGCCAAGGAGAGCTTGCAGCACTGATCTGAGCCCAAAAAAAAGAAAGACTCGTCTATCTATCTGTCCATCCATCTGTACTTCTAATCTTTTAGTGTTTCAGTGTTTTTTGTCTTTTTTGTCTCTTCAAATCTTAGACACTACACATTTATTTTATCATTAGTTTTGACTGTACTCCAAATGGTCCTTTCTATTAAATAATAAATCCTTTCTCCAGAGCTTAACTCTCTACTGTTCTGACATCCCATTAAACCCGTCTGCTGTGTGCCTGAAGGGCACAGACGCCAAACTGCAACAAAAGAGACCACAGAATATGTTAAGTCATCTTGTTTAATTCACTTGGGTCATTATTTCTACCCCTTTCCTTCTTGTTACAGGCACACAGTAGGCTTTTTACCAGGTTTCTGGATGTACATTTTTCTCAGTGGGTTGTATGGCTTAATAACTGCCAGCAGCTTCCAGTTGAGAAGACAAACATTCAAGCTCCTTCAGTCCCTCTATCCACCCCCCCCCCCTCCCACCCTCCTTGTAATTTTCAGAAGATTCTGGAAAGTGCTACCTCACCCTTTCTATAAACCCCCATTTAAAAAGGGTAAAACTTTGTGTGACTGAAATGTTTCCACTGCAGCTAAACCTAGATAGTTACAGACAGTTGTTGAATTACAGTACAATACTAAATTAATTTATTTCTCTGTTTGGTAGAGTCATTATCACTTTCTTTTATTTTGAGAGGAAGTGGTCTTCTCCTTGTAATTCGCTTTGGATAAAAGCGCCTGCCATCTAAAGTAAAGTAAAAATACTGGGATAATGAGAGATCACAACTCACATAATCTCAATTGAAGTAATCACTGTCTCTTTCACGCAGATGTAACATCTGGGAAAAGAAATCATTGAAATGAATATGAATAACAGAGAATGCAGCGCAATGGGCACAGAGACTCTAAACCCAGAGATGATGGTCTAAACACTGAAGATCTGGCGTAAGCCTCATCAGAGCCCAGCACACATGCCCTGAGAGGGAAGCACGCATCACTAACTCACACTTCAAAGACCAGAATTCAGGCAGGCCAGGAACAGTCTAGACACGCCCTTCCCATCACATCACCCAGTCCCCTCTCCTCAGTTTGGCCTCTCTTGAGTTAATTTCTTCCACCAATGTGTCCAACTTTAGACTAATCTTAATTATATGCATGTGCTCTCTTTATGCTCACACGTCTGAACTGGTGAAGAAACAAGACTCAGCAGCCAGAATGTCATTAATTTTACAGGTATTTAGTCATAAACCAAAGCACCGGACAAACTGAGATGTTGACCTTAAGTTTCCTAGCCTGAGGGGACAAACGAATGTCTGTAACAAACCTCATGGAAACTCAGTCATCTTTTGTCAATATATTTCACTCAAACCCACAAATGTCATTATGGCAGTAATGGAAATGTCAGAGGAGATACATCCTCTAGGGATTATACGTGTACTTAACTGTAAAGCAATAGGTAGTCTGATAATGAATTAAAGTTGTTCCCATAGCCCCAGGGATTCACCAAAATGATTGTGACTCATCCACACTTGATTCCCTCCCGTACACAGATAAAGCCATATTTCACTGAACAGGTCAGAATTTGATGCACACCTTATCACTGGATCAAAAATGGAAAAATGAAATGTACTGAACCTAGAGTGAATGAGTTGCTGAGTAGTGGGAAAGTCCCCTCTCGCTTAATTTCCTCCTCCTCTCTCTCTCTCTCACTCACTCCCCAGTGGGTCCACGTCAGGCACAGGGTCTGAATCACGGTGAGACACTGAGCAGACACTAGGTCGAATCTTCCACTGAACACCACAGACATGTTTCTGTCTCGACTCTGTGCCCGTTAATGCTGCATTTCAGCAGCTGAGGTTCCTGTCTCGTTTACGGAGTAAATTACCTAATTTTGAGCCGCTCTGTTATGGTGTGGAGTTATATTAGAGGAAAATCTTCACAGGCCTTTTTTTGTTCATTCAGAGTTTTGTGGTGAGGCTGTGTGAGCGTCATCAGCCACATGAAACACCCATTGCAGGGGAATTTATGACATATGCTTTAACCCCTTGCGCTAATCTTTCTTACTAACACCGTGACCCATGTGTGTTCACATATTTTTGTCACAATTTGTGATAACCCAAAAACACCCAAACTGTTTTAAACCATATGGGCTTTCCTACTGAACAGCGTCCATCTTTACCAAATGATTCACTCCCCCTTCTTTCCACTGAAAAGTACCCTCCTCCTGTTCTCTTTTTCCAACTGTGCATTCATCAGCAGACATCTGGATTTCAACTGCAGACCACTACATGCTAACAACTCCAGTTTATGATCTTACAGCGAAAAGTGGCGAGCAGCAGCCATAAAATGATCGTCCACTGCTGCACCGTGGGTGTGATGAATATGCAAATTGTGACCCTGTGTTCTTTTCATCTAAGCTTTGATGCAAATGTTCATTTTCAAAAACACTGCAAGATTAAATTCAAAACAAAGAGTCACCATGATTCTACAAGTCCGGTTTCTAGACGTCGTGTTTATCGAGACCAACGGCCTCTTCGGCATGGTTTGCAGATTTTCCATGGGAGTGACGCCAGACCTCAATGACATGTTTGTGATGAATCGTATTAGATGGAAAGTGTATTAAACAGGACTGAGCATGGAGATCACCAGTAAAACGGGGAGCGATGGAACAGTTGTGCACGTATATGCATCGTAAATGTGCGCGTGGTTCTATGGTTGTGTGTGTGTGTGTGTGTGTGTGTGTCCCACAAGTCACAGCGGAACAGGGATGCTTGTATAAACATGCATCATCCCCAGAAATTCTTTACTTTTTCTATGTAAAGCCTCCAAGTAAAACAGGGGGAGGGAATGAATCCAATCTGTTCGGTTCAGGTCCCCCTGCCTGCATGGAACTTCACCTGGCTGTTAATGCGTCTCTTTAATATCGTCACCCATGCATACAATAAACATCAGATTTCCTTAGTCAGCAGAGTGAAGGGCTGAGGTGAGCAGGGTTCAACCCTTAGGGTTAAAACACTACTGGTGAATACTTGAAATATCTGACACAGATGGTCCAGGAGTTCAGACAGACTCGTCAAATGCAGGGTGATAAAAGCCTTTGACGTGGGGTACATGGGTCTTCTGTGTGTGTTAGATGGGTGTGAGTACATGTGCTGGAGATCTGGGGTGGGATTAAGCTGGGGGGGAATGATGCATGATTGAAGGTAGGAAGTCCTATGCAGTGGGGTCATTTTCAGAAACATTTCGTCTGGCAACGAAGATTCTAAGTCTGAATCCAAACCCTCATATGGGCTATCTTAGTCCGGGAGGTTACTGAGCAAATGGCATCACGACCAGCTGAGGAAAATGAATGACCAAGTTGCTTGACTCAGCACATCTGTTTTTATATATATAAAACACCTCACAATGTTTTATACGTACAAGGTCTCATGAAAGTGCGAGTGAAAGGTTCAACTCTAGGAGAGGTTTGAAATGACGAACCAGACGGAAACTCTACAGCCAAGCTAATCACTCTGTGAGGCTGTACTCAGCATTGAGTATTGTGGACGGATCCATTAACAAGATGGCACTATCTTGAATTCAGCCATGCCATTAGTGGGGCTCAAAAGCTTCAGCATGTGTATCAAAAAGTGCTAAATACACCAATGTTTTCCCTTCGATTGTCTGAATGCTTTGGAAGAGATGAAGATCTTCAATTCATCAAAGCTACAGTAAACTAGCAGAGACTGAGATATGATAGATTTAGTCCTCATTTGGGGACCACCTCTTCATACCCCCAGTGTTTCAGCCTCACCACTTCAGCCATGCATTGTGGGCATTTATCTCTAAATGGAGCCACACCCTTCCTGACTCTATCTGCACTGTCTCTGATTCGCATATTCTGGTCCCTCCAAATTATTAAAGCATGTAGATGATGTTTAATTTATGACATCATCCCTCCAAAGAGCACAAAAAAACCCCAACAGAGTGTGGAACAGAGAACAGCGAGGCCGCTGGGAGCCAAGAACAGGGGCTGCCTGCCACATGCGAGTCTTAGGTAGTGTGCTTCAACGGTTGGCCTGCAGAAACCAGTGTACAGTCAGGTCGCGGCAAGGAGCAAAACCAAGCTGTTCCTCAGCTGCTGACAGTCACTGAGGTCGTTCAACAACATACAAATGATGAAGAAGTAACACTTACCTCCAATAGAAAGGATTCCAGGTTGTCCCAGAACACATGACATTAAGCGATTTGATGGTTTCAAGTAATGGAAAATGTCTTTTATTCATATTATTTTTATTATTATACATTGCTCATGTTTGTGTCATGCACATACATTGAGAGTAAGTGTCCATCCCACATAGGCTCATAACACTGAATGTTCTGTGACAGTGGTGCAAGAATACTTTCCAGCCCAGAGTGTAACTTACATTAAATCATGTACACGCACAGCTGATTATTCTGAGTATTTTATTCATTGTGTCCACCTCCCAACGTTGACGTGTTTGGCTCAGTACTGCTACTACTGACCCGCAACAAACTGGTTAAATTTTTTGTTTACTTATTAAATATTTGTTGATTATTATTTCAGTACAATTTTCTACATGTAATATCTTCTCTGCAATAAATCTGCTCCAATTTCGCTGTAGTTTAAACAACTTGATTTTACTTGATTAACACACACAATGAGCTGACACTTTGGGTTTTATGCTCATTTGTCTCTCCATTCTGTTTGGCAGTTTTTGTGTCCAAGGAGACTGAATTCACTGTAATCTGTGAATTGGAAACTGTTTACCCTGCCTTGCAGGACCTTTTTTTAGGGATATGTAGCCACATCAAATTGTGGTGAAAACAAATTCAAATATTCTAAACAAAAAACAACGAGCTCCAACTGTGCTCGCAGAAACATAAAATCTGTTTGAGACTGGCCTAGTTTTAGCTGCTCAAAGTAGCTGCCAGAAGGAAAATGAACAAATTCAAAAAATCCACTGTTGCTGTAGCGAATCTTAGAGTGCTCTTGAACACACCGCCTCATTTTTAAATCATTCCCAGCCTGCATCTTTATTTACCACTAAATGACGATGGAGCACGTACAGATATAAAAATGTTCAACTCCATGTGATAATTTGAGGAGCGTAGGTAAATAGATTAAACTCAATAGAACCATAAAATGGCTGTGTAAATGTTCTCCACAGGGATAACACTACAGACTCGAGGGAGAGGTGTTCCTTCGGAGCACAAACCTTCAGGCCGCGGGACCCCTGCCAGAGGAGGATTTGCACTTCATTGATAACTGGCAGCTGGTGAGTTTGTGACTACGTGTCAAGTGTGTAAGTATGTATGTGTGGAGCGGAGATGAGCGTGTGTTTGTGTGTTCATTAGGAGAGTGTGAGTGTGTGTAGTCATACTTTTATGGCCTTGTCTGATGAATTACTCCTTTGCGAGCAGCTGCTGAACACCGAGTAATACAGTATGTACTCATGATAATACTTATATGACCTCAGTTCTAACTAGAACATTTTTTTTTCTCCAGTCTTGTTAACTGATCATATTCAAAACAAACGCCGTGAGTTGTACTGCGTGATGGTGGTTTGTTGACTTCACAACACATAATATTTAGTTAACTGATACAGCATTTCACACAAAATCAATATTATACTATGCTAATGGATCCACTAGTGGCACAGCAGCTTTGGTTTCATTTACAAAACAATATAGGTCCAAAGTATATAGAGGCCTAGAGGAAAGGAAATATGCGAGAAATAATAATAGTTTTGTGGAAAGTTAAAACATATTTCACGTTTTATTGTGGCTTTCTGATAGTATCTGCTTGTGTTCCTGGAACAACCACACCACTGCCTACATCATTATTGAGTCTACGTGGTTCAGATGCTCCAAAGGCTGAGTAGAGTTAACTAATGACAAGATAATGACGCGGCAAAGGCCTGACCACAGGTGCCATTTTGTGGAGAGTTGTCAAAAACTGGAGGACGTTTAATTCATTACATGAGCTGCCAAGTTGTGTTTCTCATTTCAGAAAACCCCAAATTACTACAATATTGCAGCTCTATAGGGCGGAGAACCTTTTACTGTGTGGGTCACCCACACAATGGCTGGTAGCTCGTTTCAGAGACAGCGGGCCCCATAAAAGATGACCCTGACCCGTAGCTGTTTCTTTTGAATGCAGGAACACTTTCAGGAGAATGTGGAAGCCTCATAAAAAGCAAACGCACTAATGATATATTGAGATGCCATGTTGTGTGATGCCTCAGAGATTACAAGCCGTACTTTGTAATCAACGTATGTGTTTATAGGAAGCCGGAGGACAGAGGCTCCGATGGACAAAGTTCATCAGCCTAGTTGGTAATTCCACAATATATAAAAATGTCAAGGTCACTTTGAAGGACTGGTGTGAATTTATGACTTCTGTAATAAGAGCAGACCATTAGACCACCTGTGTTGTAGTTCATGGATGGATGGAATGGACTGAATCTGACTAAATCATTGTCCACTTTGTATTTGCTCATTTGCAATGGGTGAGAGAAATAGTTACGTTATGAATTACATTTAATCCAAACTTGTACAGTTGTGCATCATCAACATATTAGTTTATGAGTATTCAGCCCAGGTGACTGCTCATACTTAGATGCACTTACATCCAAATGTAATGTTTGCACAAGTGTGGAGCAAATGAACAAATATTGGCAAAGTTCAGCTCGAAGCATACTTAAATATCTGAACTACACTGCATGGACAAGCCATGACATCACTGCAAACATATTTTCCTCTGAACATCATATATCAGCCTCGTGGTGGTGAGTCAGAAGTCAGTGAATCACCAGAATAAGTATTAGTTTGTGCACCAGAAGAAAAGGGGATCACCGTTTTCATTTGGATTCATCCTTTGGAACAATACATGTGTGAAGATGAGCTACTCAAACCTTTTCAGGATTCTCCTGGTCTCTCTTTTCTTTAGAAAACTGCATTTGTTTGCATAATTACCATCTTACTGCACCTGTGGAGAACTCCTGTTGATGAGTCAAGAAGTGTCTCATTACATGGATAAACTCTAGTAACTTGCTTGGGCAGTGTCACTCCTCAGATCTTTGCAATTATGTGACGCGTTGCTTTTAGCAGCCAGGGAGAACACAACAAATGGTCTTGTTAAAACACATGATTATGCAGCCTTCCATAATTACAGCTACCACTACAAACAGCCGACAGGGCGGAGCTGGCCTCTCAGAGGTGGGGAAGGAGACATGGTTAGTTAATTCCTTAGACGACAGGCGACAACTTTGGTGCTTTTGTTCTTATTGCTTTTGTTGACAGATTTAATTTGAGGGAGTGTTTAGAGTCCTCACTGCAACACTGAGCAGACAATGTGTGTGCAAAAAAAAAGAGGCTTAACTTTTAAAAAGCAGGGCATTTTGCTATTTAGGGAAACCTTTGCCATTTAAATGTGAGACTGTGACTCGTCACGGTGCCATAACAAGCACTTCACAGCAGTACATCCATGATGCTTGGCAAGCATCAACTAATTAACATCTATATTAAGGCAAGTGTATTAACTCTAAGAGCAATTTGTGCAAAGTGCTACCTTGAAGAAAACATGTAGAAGCTTGTTTTTTTTCTCATTATCTCTTTCCAGTGTTTTGGCAACTCTATTGCTTCTCTTGTTCAACAGTCTTCATGAACTCCACGTGTCAGCGCTTAACGCTTTATTCGTGTACTTCAACACTGTACCGTTTTAACTTTTACTGCTTAAGAAACATGAAAGTCACTTGATGCTGACACAATAATTATTATTAAAACGTGTTTAGTTTGCAAAGTGGTGGGGAAAAGCCTCTTAGGAATGGCTATTTGTCTGCGATTATCATTTGGGACAAGGGTGTCTGTCTAGTAATATGAACTGCAAAAGCTGTAAATCTTGTTATTTCACTAATTTATTCAAACATAAACACTCCATAAAGAAACTGTGTCATTTGGAAAATCCATATCTAAATACAGGTGCAGCAAAATGACAAGTAGCAGTTGGAGTAGAGGTGGAGAAATGTGTGCATGCAAATATTTACTAAAGCAGCATATCAAGGAAGACACAGCATGAGGTGCAGCGGGGAGCATGAGCAGACAAGTGCGACTCGCTCACTAAACACCCCTGTATTTTTCCTTCTCTGACAAGAGACGACATTTTGTCATCATTCCAAGTGTATATGTACTCTTAAGACTTTTTTATCTTGATAGACTTAACAATCCTGTCTGTTAATGCTGCAAAAATTTCCCCTCACATAAAATCTGGCACTGGATGGGAAGGAATGGAAAAAATAGTGTCTTGCCAAACCTGCCTTTACATCTGCATCTGACAGCACCGGTGTGCTTAAGACTGAAAAGGTGCTGGGTCCTGTCGTGTCAGGTTAGGTTGTGCTGTTAACGTTTTTCTTGAAGAGGAAGTCAGTTTCTAGTTTTCTCCCTTGTTGCTTGTTCTCCTGCCTTTGTATCACAGGTATCTCTAATATACACTACAAATACACAATCCATTTTAATTCCCGGTCAATTCTTTATCTGCAGTATAACATCCTATTTTGAGTCCGTTCTCAGAGCTTGCAGGAGTTGTTGGGCCAGGATTCATGATTTATCTGGTCTTTTGATGTGCTGTATTAGAAATCACATCCCTTCTCTGGTCATTAAAGTTACACACAGACAACTCCATTCATCTCCTCTGTCAAAGGTCTGTGAAACATGATTGTTTGCTTAGGAAATGCTTTTTTTTACAAGCTCCTGACAATTGAAGTGCTTTGATTTGCAGGGAACCTGAGGAGGAAGCCGTGCAGATGTAAGTTCCTGTGTCTTCTTGTCTTTAAGGTTAGGCCCGTGAAGATTTCCTCCTAAAAGCCTACTGTCACATTTAAAAATAAATCTATCCAGATGTTTTATACTATATTTCATAAAGCTAAAACATAATTTAGTTAGATTAGATAAAGGTGGATAGACAGGTTTTTATTGAGCGCCACTAGTTCTTCTGGGAGATATAAACTAGATGTGTAATGTTGTCATAGAGTCAGTACAAAAGACAATTTGCTCAGTAAACTATAGTTGTGGAGTTGTTTATGGTAGTTAAGTTATCTGTGACCCATATTTCTGGTCTATTTGTGTACATTTTAGATAGGTTGCCAGGCTGGAGGCGACACAGCTAAAGATGCAAAGATCACTGGGAGTTACCAGGAAGGTCAGAATAAGAAATGAGTACATTAAAGGACTCGTGTTGACGAGTTTGACGAGAAAGTTGAGATGATTTGGACATGTGCAGAGGAGGGATAGCGAATATATTGGACAAATGATGCTCAGTATGGAGCTGCAGGCAGGAGGAAAAGAGGAAAACTCAGGGAAGGTTCATGGATGTACTGAAGAATGGTGTCAGAGCAGCATGCTAGAGACAGATAACTTTACTTTACTTTGCTTGGCAGACGCTTTTATCTTTTTTATGTTTCAAGTCAGACATAGCACCATAACAGAACCAAGATATAATAAGGATTATATCTTCCATTACATCATTATATCATTAAATATAATTAAAAAAACTTATCAAGTAAAAAAATATAAATGTGATACTTAGAAGCCTGATATAACAGTTTTTAAATGCTTACATTAGCCCATAGCTGCTTTGTTTTAATGCTAGACATTTACAAATAAACTGTACATGTGGTTTTTTATTTAATTTTCCAAAATCCAATATAAGAAATTAAATTAAACTTATCTATCCTATCCAGCGTTAGATGAGATCAGAGCTACTATGTTATCTCCTTAAATACTTTTACAAAACCTTTATTGGGCAATTAATGGTCTTCCCCCCAATGGAGCTGCCATGTGACAGCCTATAAAAGACAGCTGTCATGGCTGCTTTTGAGAATAACTGAAACAAATGTCTGAAGTTCACTCTGAAAACGTGTCTCTGAAAAATGTGTTCCAATTGTAGGTAAATATACAAAACACCTTCTGTGATTAGGTCACATACTGTTTTCTGCGTGTCTGTATTTTCACTGGTTTAGGGTCTTGATACAAAGTTCTTTGATATGAGGTACTAGACAAGACTGGACAAGAGTCAGGCTCATGCTCAGTTTGGCCCAGAGACCCATAATGAAGTCATGCGCTATTAGAAGTAATCGTGTTTGTAAATTTGATTTAACATATGTACAGTCCCCTTTAAAAGTAGTACAGCATCAAAGTCAGTTCATTTGTGTTTCCCCGGGTTTAAAAAGCAAAAATCAACATAAGGAGAACTTTTTATGGGATAGAAACACATTGTTGTGATTAAAAATATCAGTCTGAGGCATTGCAGAAACGTCGGCGTAGGTATGACACTTCATGTCCGGAAAAAGAAAGAAACCACTGGTGCACTCAGCAGTGGTTCCTGCAGTGACAGAACCAACAGCCTCCACAGAGCAGAAATAAGGCCATCTAAAAAGAGGACATTTATGAATATAGCCAATTATAGCTAGGTTCAGGTTGAAATAAACTCATTTTCCCCACAGAGCCACAAGATTCTAGTAGACAATAGACTTTAGATTCTCCTGATATTTTTTCAGTCCCCCTGTCACTGGAAAAAGCTGACATGAAGTGAACTTGGAGCTTTGCAAAGGTAATAATCAAATGTCCCGTCCATGTTGGTCATGTGTGTCAGTAGCACTTCGCTGTTCTCCTCTGGAAGTAGCGGACTCCATCCAGAAGAATTCCCGAGCGCAACAGCTGTAGGCGTCAAACTTTCCCTCAACTTTTCGTCCCTCCCCCGGCCAATAACGGGGCTGGCTCGGATGTATGGGCTCCTCTGATTTGCCTCAGTCTCCTGTCCGCAGAGTGACTGACAGCCTGGGGGGGAAGAGTTTTTCTGTGCTGCCTAGAAGGGGGCTCTACGTGACGGCTGCGGGAGGGGGCGACACTTCTGATCGGAGGCGCAGCGGTGCAGGGCGGTTCAGAAGCGCAGAGAGGAGAGAAGTGCGGGAGACGCGGGGTCTGTCCGTCAATAGCTGGAGTAACCCACACTAACAAACCCTTATGGCTGCTTGAGAAGTACCGAAACGCCCCCCCTTCCCCTTTTTCTCTCTTTCTCTGGGACTTTTGGCGTTTATTGTCCTGAGTTGTTGCAAGTCTAATTAGTTGCTCCAAGTTGCAAAGTGAATCCACGCACCGTGGACGTCTGCGGCGGTCATGGAGACCCATATAAGATGGAAAGTTAAACGGAGGATAAGGGACGCCCAAATCACTTTGGCAGTGATTCTGCTTTTTGTCACATCGCGAGCGAGTTCAGGTAAGAAGGCGGCTGCGGGATCTGTGGAGCGTTTTTTTTCTGTCTCTTTGGGTGAAGTGGAGCGCGATGTGCGCACATCCTCCCAAACTCAGGCTGCTTCATCTGAAACTCACTTGTCAGAATATGAGAAACGTGCATAGACTGTGTCGTCTGTGGTCTGTGATGTGGATGGTCTGTGGAGTTGTGCAAACTTTTTTTTTTATCTTCCTAAACATCCATCAGCTGATGTGGGCCTGCATGTTAGATAAAATGCATTAAAAGCTGGTTGTTGGGTGGAATGTGTTTCACTGAATAACACGTGGTGTATGTTTAACCTGACACTTTCAGGGAATATACAGTTTTGTTTAGCTTCTCACAACAGTTTAAAGGCCTTTTCTGCACCTTTCCCCTTTTTTTACACTGATTACAGAGATGAGCATAATCTTCATAAGAGGGAGGGCTTCTCTAAAGTTGCAGGGTGGAGTCGCTTTTACTCCCAACACCAAGGCACACATCTTCTAAAACACTGTTGTGTTCTCCAGGTGCTCAGGGGACATGCAGTGTGGAGGCAGCGGGGCTGTGGTATGGCCCACATGTATTATTAGCACCTTGAAATTGCCTGCCATGGTTGGTGGTCTAGTGTCTGTGCGAGGAGTTTGAGGTGAACAGGTGTCTTCTTGTGTCTACTTAGGACAGTGTTGAAGATTGTGCTGATGGTGTGAATCTGACGCAGTTGCCTGCAGCCAGATGCTAAATTTAAAACTCTCTCCACTGCAGAAAATGAAAACTGATTATAATAAAAGACAGATGCCTGCGAGGTGGTTTTAAAGGCTCATACTTATGTTATACTGTTAAACACATAAAGCATTTACTGCTGTGTGTTTATTTGGACGTTGCCTGTTAACACTGGATCCCATTTGGAACAGTTGGATTCAGATCTGGGTTGTTTTCGATGACGGAGGAGGAGTAGGACTAACATTCTGGTGGAGCGTTAGAGAGCATGAGCCTGAATTCTATTTGATGCTGCAGGCTGGTTTTAATCATCTCCTAAAACCAGCAGAGACCAACCAGAGGCTTGAAAGAGATCCTCACGAGTACTGGTACACTTCCTGAAACCTGACACTTGAAACATGCTCAGTGGGAAATACTTGATCACTGAGTGCTAGCGACGTCCTGACGACATGACAAGTTTTATGCCAACTTATTATTCTGTCCCTCAAGTTATGTGAAGTGAATTTCTATTTACTTGGAAAATCGAATCTCAGCACTGTTTCCTCTCCATGTCACCACCTTCACTGATGGAGTGTCTCCACATTGGAGCTGTGTTTTAATCTTGACTGGAGAAGGTGCTAAGACTGTGCAGACTCCGTGCAGGGCGCCAGCAGTGATGAACAGATCAGAAACGCAGGTCACTACCTGCAGCTTCTTTACGTTTATTGGAACCGAAGTGATGCACAATGGTGCTGCACCGAAATCGTGCTGTGCTCGTGACGTGTCGGGTTGATTGTTGCCGGGAGATTTGTGGTTTTACTTCAGTGAAGAGAGGGAGGCTTTTTAGGGAGTTACTCCCGCTAATAAAACAGTTTATGCTTAATATTTAATTCTGTTTTAAAAAATGCTGCTTAACTATCTTATATTGTGCAGCAGAGGCACTTAAAGCACAGTGGCCTACAATAACCACTTTATATAGTGACAGGGGTTAATCCATAAATCATACATTAGCATTTTATTAGCTTATAAAGTTTTTTTTTAGGAGCTCAGTCGCTTTTTTTGCGCTTGGTTTCATAGACGCAGCTTTTTGCCAGTGGTAAAAGATTAAAGATAAAAGACCTCTTAGCCTCATGGAGGACATACATACATTGAGAATGCTTGTGGAGACCTGCCCCAACACATCATCGCTGGTTATCTGGGACTTATTCTCTGGGAATTATTCTCGCATTGATTTCATATTCAGGAATTATTTAAAATAATCAGTGTAATGCGAATTGTTATAGTATAGAAGAATTTATAGATTCTTACCAGTACTGTAATCATATCTAACAGTGTATTTTTGGGGTCCAGTAACAATGGGTCTGAGTGGTGCCTGGATTTCCTGAGCTTGTCGTGTTTTACTGACTAACTGACCCTAAACCCACCCTTCGTTGCTGAAATGTAAAATTTGTTTAAGTTCATGAAACTGCAGCCATTTTGGCGGTGGTTTCTTCTTCACCACCTGGGGGCGGTAGACAAGCTGCAAACATTGTCCATTTGTAAATTGTTATGGTTTTCATGTAAGCAAACCATTTTCGAATCGTGCATTATTTTGTGTTTCGGTTTACCTCTGTCAATATGCAACTTAAATACAGACTGGTAAGAGTCGGAAAATCCGCCCACTTCTTGCCCTACTCTGCTATGCTCTTCTACCACCTGCTCTGCTACAAGTATTAGTCATCAGAAAACCATACTTGTGTGTAGTTTGGTGGTGGGCAGGCATTGTGCAGTTGTTTCATCTTAACCTTGTCTTTTAGACAAACTGTGTTTTCCTGACTGAAACAAGCTAAAGTTGTTAAGAAAACAATGAAGTTGGTGACAAAGCTGCAAACAGTTAGCAGAAGTGCGCTTAAATGCCCCGCAGAGGCGAGGAAAACTGCAGTTAGGGTAATCTGTTAGCCTAAAAATCTAGCGAAATCTAGCTTTATTGCAGCGAGTGAATCACAGGTCAAAGTACTTCAGGGATGTCGTCTTGCTTTGGCATTAATGGGGACCCCTTACTTAAAACACATGTGAAAAGTGGTAATAACCGAAGACCCGTAAGACGCAAAGGTTAAGAATGAGAAGAGATGTCGAGGTTCAGAGGTGGAGGTCAGAGCTTTCAGATGCTGTCAGGTTTACAGTTTCATAGCCTGAGGAAAGAAATTCTTATTGTTGTTATTGAAGCTTCTTTGCTTCTTGTCTTAGTCAATTGTTGTCTTAGTTTTGGAGGTCGAAGAGAATCAAACACAATGCATGTTCACACATATTTTTTTTATGTAAACTTTGAACTTAAACAATTACCTAAACATAAGTTTGAACTGAAACTAGTATAGAGGCCATGATGTGTGACTAATTAACATCCCTTTATGTGTAACAGAAAGTCAACACTTCCTAGTGTGGGATCTCACTTGTTTTGTAGTTTATGACCAACACATCCGCTACAGAGCAAATCTGGCTTCTTTTCCGTTTTGCTGAGTTACTTTTCGCTCAGAATCCCAAAGGACTATTTTCACATCTCTCAGAAAATCTAGTGTGTTATCATTAATTAACAAAAAACGTTTTTAACAGACATCCAGGCAGCACTGGAACCTACGTCTGCTAGCAAAAACATTCTTTGGATACCTTTGTGCAAAAGAAAGCAAGGATGGATTTTAGCCAAATTGACTGATGGTAAAGATGACCTTACTAAAAAGAGGATATGCGAAGGCATCAGGAACTCCATTGTGATGCATGATTTATGTTATAGGAAGAGATATTTGTCTTATCCTCATGTATGTTTTAAAGGGATAAACAGAAGAAGGCTTTGCTGTTTCACTGAGTGCCTTCACATCTGGATGTGATAAGTTCCATTGTGCTGTCTGCTAAGTCCTCCAAAAAAACCCAGAAAAAATGTTTTCCAGATGTTTTCTTTGCCATTCTTGGTGAAACAGGGGATGGTGAAAAAAAAAGCAGTGTTGCATTTTTCAAATGAAAATACACCACTCGGTGCTGGTTTTAGAGAAAATTCCTGATTGAATACGGTCTGAAGACGTATAGCTGAAAAGCTAAGTTTGGTAAAATAATAGCAGTGGGCCTCACGTTTCTGCCAGGTTTGCACATACGCATCCAGGGTCATTAAAAGGTCCTTTTTGTTATGGCGAGCCAACTTTATGACAGGGTTAAAGGTCGCTTACAGCTGGTCTGCAGCTGTTTTTCGTTTACAATCTCTTTATACCTGGATTACTCATCTTCAAAGGGACTTTATATGGATTTGGTCGTTTTGCCATTTTGTCACATGTAAAGTTCTTCATGAGGTCAGTTGGTGAAGCTCATGGAAGTAATTTAATCCTCAAAGAATTGAACAATCTGCACAACTTCCTGTGTTCTAATTTTACAGGATGCTAACAGCTGGTTGCCTCGAAGCATGCTATAGAACAGTGTCCATACCAATTTATATCAAAGGACAATGAGGCAGTTATTAGATTTTTTTCATTTGATGACAGCTGTGAAAAATGACATCGTGAGAGGCGGACACGTGTGGTCGTTGTGATATTATATATGGCAGACATATGTGTTACTCGAATAGACGCTGACATCACTCAGTCCCATTATAATCATCTTCCAGGTATATGTCACTTTCATTCCTCCATGGCCTTTTCGCCTTAAGGTTCCAACCCTGAAGTCACGTTCAACTCAATTAGATAAATGGCAGAAAGAAAAATGAACTTTTTGTGTGTGCCTATTGCCATGGCGATGAGGAAGGAATCCGAGTTAGCTGGACTGTGGAGGGAAGCAGTGACCCTGCAATCCCATGTGCCACTTTAGCCTGTAAATGCACGCTTTGTGGAAAGGACTCTGTAAATCAGCTATAATGCCTGATAACAACATGGGAGATAAAACAAAATATGCAGGACAAGTTTGTGACCTCGTGTCAGAGTTAAGGAGATCCTTTGTGCTGCGTAAATAGTGCATTCTTTGCCACATCCTGGAAAGTATATCTTTCTGTTTTTTTCCAGACCAATTAAGGGTCACATTATTGTTTTGAACTGCTCAATGGCGCTCTGTACTCATGACACAGTGAGCTTGATTTGAAGCCAGTGGCAAACGTTTTACTGAAGGTGTTGCAAATATCTGTGGGGAACACTCAGACAAAAAAGAATCAGTTCAGCTCCGACGGTATGACAAAACAGAGCACAATGGAAACAGTAGGCGGTACACACACACGACATGGGTCAATAAAACTGAAAATATAGGTAGGTAAGTTGGATTTGTGTTCTGCATTTAACTATCTTCTCACATTTTGAGGATACTGTCCCTTAGTCTCAGCATGATGTCTGCATTTTAAATTAATCTCAGCTATTTTCACGTCTTTTTGTCTAATTTTGGCTGGACTATAAACATGCTGACACAATGCTACAAAATGTAAAGTGCAATAGATCGAATGGCTAAGTCAACTGATGAAACGAGTGATGGACATGCAGGGACAGGTCGTTGAATACCACATCACACTAAAATGTGAATCTCTGTCCTTTAGTCCAAATTTTTATTTGTTGCTCTAATACATTTGATATTGTTACTGTTTATAACCCCATTATAGTTCAGTTCAGTGATGTAAAAGCTGGACGAGGTCATTCCCGATGCTTCTCCCACTCCTGTGTTTGATTTTTGACAGTATTCTTTGTTGCAACATGTGTTGCATGGCAGAGTTAAAAGTTAAGTCTGGTCCACACTCACAAGCTGAGTATTCACTTCAGCTGGGAAACAGTGATTTTCTCTGTTATGGGGTATTATAATCATTGAGCATGGAAAGCAATGAATGACTCATCCTTTCCAACCCCTTCCCCCTTCCCCAGCCCTAGCTTAGCCACAGCCTGGGCAATAGAAGTACTGGGTGTAAGCATTTTATTCCTACTGGGAGAAACACAATGGCTTCTGGGCAGTCTTGAAACTTCACCGCAGTCTGCATGTATTCTATGGTTACTTTGTTAGTGAGCTGAAACGAAAAGGCCATGCTTTTGCTTAGTTATCTGTATATTTAGTAATTAGGACTGAGGCTTCATTAATTTTGGGTGTTTTTGTAACAGGAATATAAAAAGTAAAGTTTGACCAAGTGCTGAAGAAACCAGCCACTTAAAACCAGCTGAAGTAGGAGTTGGAGCAATGCTTGCCTAAAAATTATATCTGTGATTTGCAGCAGTAGATTCATAATATTATGAAATACCATGAATAGTATCTTTTGTCAATGTGGAGCATTGTTAATGTGTCTAGTCGGCTACTGTGCACCAGTAAAGTGCTTTTATTCCCTCACACTTTAAAATATAATCTCACAGTAAATCAAGCAGATTATTCACTCAAAGCACTTAATAACGTTTAGGGAAAGGATCCTGGTTACATCAAAAACAGGCCAACGATGGCTCATAGCATGAAACGCGCTTTTATTATGTATAGTGAGTATCCCGGACTTTTATTTTTACAAGAACATAAGACATTCCCTACCAACCTCTGGCATCGGGTCAGTCGCTGATTTTGAATTACAGTAACCAGGAAGATTACTACAACATGTGTTTACACCGGTCAGTATGAGTTATATTGATGGTTGACGTGGCTGTCATCCAGAATGCTTGGGACTGCATGAGATGGCAAGCTCTCCTTGCCCCAACAGTGACCGATAACCTTTCTCAGTACTTCTATTGTACTTGCAAACTCCTTACAGATCATGTTGTGTTTGGTATTGTAGCTGTTGTTTGTTGATGTCCATATACTGCACCGGTTATGTGTATGAATCACTGAGGAAACACTTTCTTTGTGATGAAAATGCTGCATATTTGGGTGGATGTGCATCATTATCTAGGAGGCAAAGCATATCAGTGAACTGTTGGTAGATGTGTCAGTTACAGGAGGTTTGATAGGCCATACGTGTATTTCAGTGCTGGGTGATCTGTAACAAAACCCGAATCATCTTTTTTGTGCATGATTTTATATTTATTAGATTCACTCTGTGTCTGTGTACTAGTGCTGGAATGATGCTGCAGTTATCTGTGAGACTGGGTGGAAGGAAATGGTTTTCTAATGTCGGTGCTTGCGAGGTCTCTTTTGTCATCAAACTCACATCTGCAGTGGGAACGACAGAATGAGGAAAGTCTTTTGTGCAGAAAGATAAAAGAAGTCGACTTTACAGAGTTTCTAAGGAAGTTAGAAAGTAAAGCTGAATCAAACTTGTGCAGAAGACAAAGCAGAGAGTAGAATAGAACAACGAGTGGGTAAGAAGATCCAGATTACACACACGTGCCCAAAGAGCACAATTTCTGTAGGTTCTTGCTGTAAATTGCACTGAGAGGTGAACTGTGGAATCTTGCGTCAGTTTTTCCATCTTCGTCTGTGGTGGACGGCAGACAATGATTTATCTTTACCGCTGCGAGCTGCAGCGTAGAGACAGTGAAGTAAACCAGATGGTATTCCCCCTGTTAAAGCAATAAGAGTCTGGCTGAAAAAAAAAAAACACTGAGCCGCAGAGTACAGAAGAGGAGCTCTGATCAGAAAAACTCTCGGGATCCTCTTTCAGCTCTGTGTGCTTGTGTTGTTGTTCAGGACATCTGTGGGTGTAGGTGTGAATCTCTGCAGCGTTTTGGCTTTTTCTGAGTTTGTTAATGCATTGTCTGTATGGGACTTTCTTTCTAATCGTGTAATATTTCTTTGCCATCACAAGGGAAATAAAGGCATAACACAGAAAAAACTCTCTTTCCCAGCTTCTCACTCTCCCTGCTTTCACATGCAGCTCTCAGCTGAGTGCACAGAGTCTGGATTTGTTGGCCCAGAAATATTGTATTTGGTGTTTGTCAAATTAACTCTAAATAGAGTATTATTTTGAATTATTACTGCATTTTAAATAACACTAAATAGTATTAACATTATACTCAGTATTAAGTAAAAAAACACAACTTACCTCAATCTTTCTCCCAGTCAGGTTCTAAACAATAAAATATGGAGCTTCTTTCAGCTCTCCATGTGACACCATGTGTTCCGGTCCTAATGCTAATTCTTCCAGGCTATGGTGCAGTGCGTTGCCAAACAACTTTGCTGTGTCTTAGCCAGCGTCTTTGAAATGGTTTCTATGTAATGTAACGTTTCAAGCGTTTGGCTTCATATCGCAGGCACCACATGTGCAGAATGAGGTGTTGCATAAAAAGTGTGGTGATGACCCACAATTACCTGTTTCAGATAGATGCTAAGTTTATTCAAAGTTGCATTAAACCCTAAATCATTACTGCCACGAGACAGCTTTGACCGTGGTAATCTATTTCCCTGCTTATTGTAGCCATAGTCATATAAGCAAATACCAGCAAGTGGTTGTGCCTGCGAAATACACTGAAAAAGAAGTTTCATTTCTGAGCAGCTCGCCCTAAATGTCATGCATGAGATGTAGAAAAACGGACTGCTTTGAAACACTGCAGTGAATTAAAGAGACAACTGCGTTTCACGGTACGTGAGGTGGTCCAGATCTCGTTGTGTAGCTTCACGCTGCTGCCTATGCATCTCAAAAGCTTTTCTGGACAACACAAGAATCATCTTCACAGAACACACTATTGTGTGCAGACAGAAATGGCAGCGATATCAATCTCCACACGACTCTGCAAACCCAAATAGACTATGGAAGTCAAGATTATCCCCAGTGACCTGGACTGCGGTACGATAAATCGAGTGTTGGGAACATGGGAATTGTCTGTCTCAAGCGCTTTCCGATTATTAAAAGTAGTAAATCAAAGCCGTAATGCATGTTGTTATGTGCATGAAATGAGCACATTAATATTCTAACTAATATTAAGGAAGCATTAAAGGTTGGGTTCATTTATGTACGACGTTTTTTGGGCCCAAGGTATTTGCAGTTTTAAAGTAGTTGAATTTGCAACACATCTTGTTCTGCAGGAAATAGGCGACTTCTGTCAACATAGGCAGCATCACTTGTATGCGTACAACAAGACATTCAACTATGAGTTGCAATGACATGATCATAAGTCTTTGTGGTCTTGTTTGTTAGTTCTTGTGCCGAGCACCCTTTCCACCCAACAGTTCCCCGTTTCTGAGTAAAGTGTCTCTTTGATTTAGCTTCCGAACTGATCAGTTTTCAAATGACTGCTCTAATTGTTTTGTTTTTTTGTGGTGTTGTGTGAAGATAAGTTCTCTAAAGCTGCATCTTTATTCAGAACTTGGATCTCAAAAAAACACTTCTTCCATTTTCTGTAGATTGGCTTATTCCAGCTGCTCTGAGCTGTGCAACAGCAGAAGCACACATGCTAAGAGTGCTCTCATTAGTTATTTGTTAGAGTGAATGCCTCTTCTACATTATTTGACACCACCTCCTTTGTGGTGTTAGTTGGTTTAATGGCCACATAAGGTTAATTAACATCAATGTAAGGCTGCTGTAGACAGTAGACACCTCAGCTTCATCTTCTTGTCTGCTCCTTCAGCAGTTGAATGCTTCATGTGAGATTACATCATTAGTCTTCTTTAACAAACTGCAACTTTTGTTTGATAGTTGTTCGTCCCCACTGGCCTTTACCCGATGGCCCGTCCTCTGATGCTAGACAGCATGAAAAACATCCTTACCAACTGTAAACTTTATTAAAAAGACATTGACAGTTTGGTTCATTATTGTGCATTATAATAATAACTTTCATGATGATGAGGATGATCAGTCCATACCAGTGCATTCTGTCTATTATGTCTCTATCTTAACACCTGTGTCTTGGTAGGATTTTACAGCTGTTTGCTGAAATATAACATGGTTGCATGTTGCACTGTTGCATGCTCTCCTAGCTGTGATCACGTGTACTTAGGATTACTCGTGTGAATATGATATATTGTACCTGTCGGTGCAGCTTAACCCTTAATTTAAGCCTCACTGCAAACATTTAGAGGAATTTTCCAAGAAATGTCTCAGGTGGTGGTTTAGCAGTCATAGTTTTAGGTGTGTGTGTGTGTGTGTGATTGCTTCTCATTCTGCCATTCTGATCCAGCTCAGCTTTGTGCTTGTATTAGTTTACTGATGTGCTGCATCTTTGCAGTACTGTGAGTTCTCTCTCAGGATGTCCAAGCTGTGTATGTAATGGGTTCAATCTAGCAAGCCTAATGCCTGCAGTATGATCCTCACGTCTGGTCACCTGACACCTACAGGCAGCAACTTAAGGGTAAAGTTGATAGTGTTTGTTTGTTTTGGTCTGTATTTTGGTGCTGGTGTTTTCATATACTATGTGAGATATCAGGCTGATATCTAACTGGATCCTTTAGGATTTGTCACTGGGTCTTAATGCTAAGGAGAAAACAAAGAGCACTTAGAAACGTATATGAGATACAACATCTAGTTTTATGTCGTTAGAGTGTTATCGAAGCAGTAGCTCCTGTGAGATACTGATAAATGCTCAAAGAGAGGAGAAACTAAAGATCTAAAGTTTGCTGGGATTAGCTAACATTATCCAGCATGAGGTAATCATTTAACTGGTTCTAGCTGCAAACCCCCTCAGTGTATTGAACTAATTGTGTGTTATTTGATATGAATTCCACTTTTTTTATTTAAAATCAGTGATAATGACTTGTCTATTACTATATTAACTGTAACGTGCTGTTTTTACAGTAAGGCCTCTGACTACCAACAGTTGGGTTTAGTTAAAGGTTTATGATAAAAAAATTTTTTTTACACTAACTCTGTCTGTGATGCTCTCTAGGAGGGGGAAGTTTCTCATTTGGCATTCTTGTTTTTAGCTGTGCCGGTCTCCAAGAGAGGCAGGGTCCTCTTTATGGCTGCTAATTACTTCTTGTCCTTAGCACCAGGTCAAGCATGTGCCAGGAAAGTCAGGCCTCACTTCAGGAAGGGCTGGTGGAGGAGGATCGGGGGCAGTGAAAGAGGCAAGAATGTTAATCCCCCCCCCTCCCCATGAAAAAGTCCTAGTCCTAGCAATTCACTGGTACAGCACCCCTCCTCCTGTCAGATGAAATGGTGCCATTAGGAGTCACTAAGGGCTGTTACAGAACCTGTGTGTGTGTGTGTGCACTTGTGGAAATCGAGGGGAGATGGACAGGTTCGGGGAATGGGATCCACCACAGTCTTGGCACTGAGCCGAAGCGAGAGTCTGGCACTCGAGCTTCAGAGAAAGGTTGAATAGTAAGGTTGGGAAATATAGCATGTTTGACAACCTCTATTACTTCATACATTGATGAATTCATTATCCTTCACTTGTTACCCAACCCGTGTCTGCCAAACAAACTTATAAAGAGGCTTAAAGCCAAGTCAACCACTCCTCTCTTAGCACTTCACATCAAAGATATATTATGTGTTATGTATTTATAATATAAGTTATAATATTTACATCCTTATTTATGATTGACATAATATGGGTGCAGCACAGACTGTGTGGCTGACGGAGGCATTGGTCGAGACAGGCTGGAGTGATGGTGTAATAGGCAATGTTTTCTATTTGGTTTACATTTTATTAACATATGAAAAGCTCAACTGCTCCATTGCATTTTAATGTCACGTCCTGCTGCATGAAATTTGTCAAAGCAACAGCAAAGGGAGGGCAAATTAGCGGAGGGCAAATGTACACAAGGCCGTGTCATATAAACAGTTTCTGTGTTTGCGCTGAGAACCTACCTGGTGAATGTTGTTATTTTTAGCATCCAGTGGCAGAAATGTTGGACTCTCCAGGGAACTGCCTCCTAAGTGGGTAAACATCTCAGCGAGTGAGACCCATACCTGTGGCTTCGGATGTGGTCGGGGCAGTTTCCTCTGGAAGGCTGACTGCCAGGTGTAGTGTAAATGAATGAATGTATGAGAGTGAGAATAGGTCAACGAGGGAAGGAAAAAGAGTTGACCGTGTTTGTAACCTTAATTCTTGTTTTCATCACAGTGTTTAAAATGAAAATAAATGTTTTGTTGCCTTGATAGATTATTTTATTATTATGTTATTTTGTATAGTTACTGTTCAGACGTAGATAGATTTTTCTACCCTTTCACCTTCCCCTTTTTTTCCTGCGAGCTGTTCTGGCCCTCTCCACCTGGCTCACCTCCAGGTGACCCTGCAGAGGCCATTGGGGGATCTAAAATGAAAAAGGGAAATGAGAGAGTGGAAAAGACTGATAACACACTCTACTGCTGTGGATTATCTGTTTTACACCGTGATGACGATTGTTTTCTTCCCAAAAAAGATGCCATTCATGGGATCACTTTTGTGACAATTGGCAAAAGAAAACGTGTCTCAGCAGGGGTCGTGACACACTTGGTAAGAGCTGGATGCTTCCTATAACCTCCCCCCTCTGTTCGCCTAACCCTGTGGTGCTGAGCTGGCTGTTACGATGTTAATATTGTTATCCTGACGGTGCTCTAATCCACGGTGAGTGTACGTAATCTGCTGTAGCTCAGAAGAACTGTGGCTTGTTAGAAACACCTGATAAATGGAGGTTGTTCGCCATCGTCTTGCGATGAGTAGTTGTGACATGTTTTATTTCAGCTTGACTGAACACGTATATGTACTGATTACGTGTACCTGCTACCAGGCCAGAGTCTGGACAGGGATGTGTCCATTTATGGAAGCGGTTGCAGGAAGAGGCTACACGGAGATGAATAACTGTGAGAGGACACTGAGAACTGAAACTCAGTCAGATTACTGCCGACTAATTGTTGAGATCTGAATATTGTTATTTAAGTTCAATCAGACCATAATAAAGTTTCACTTTTTCTACAGTGTGTTTCACGGCAGGACACTTCTTTCCATGTAAGGAAGCCGTCACGATGATCAATTATTGTAATTCCCAAGAGATGATGTGCTGTAGGATGTTGGCAGGTTAGAGGGAGCCACGGTGCTGTCAAACCAGACTGCTGTGTCTTTTACAGGGAACATTTGTGGCTGTCTGAGAAAAGGGGAAAACTGTGTTTTGGCTTTGGGCAACTGTGGTATTCAATTAAAATGCTTTCTGTGCTACTTTGTCACATGCTGCTGTTAAATTAGTGGGTGAGAGACAGCAACGCCCTATTTCTGTTCCACAGAAGATTATCATTAATTAAAGGAGGGGTTTTTTTTTTGATTGTTGAAATCTTTGATGAAGTGAGAAAAAAATTGTTGCCAATAGTACCATATATCTAAGTCTGACTTATATAGCCTTAAATAACTAATTACAAATATCAGTTATACATCAGCTATGCAAAGTCGTAGATATCACAAAACCTCATATCTTTGAAAAGTTCTTCCTCAGTCATTCGTGAGAACTCACTTTTTCCGTGCGGATAAATCATTCTAAGGTGTCTTATCATATTGGCTTTCACGTTTCCTTCTGTGAATAGTAGCATCACAGAAGTTGCACGTCGCTGTGGGGTTCTCCGCATTTTCTTTGAAGTCATTAACATAGATCTGCACCACAGCTCCATAAATTTTGGGTAACATCTGTTTAGGACAGCCACCAAGGACAACTGTTGTAAAAGAGAGCAGCTTCGTGGCAGTGGACTAAACATCGGTCAGTGCATCTCTTTACGCTGCATCAGGGTCTGAGAATGTGATCAGGTCGCTCCTACTGAGTGATGGCTTAAGGATTAGAACACCGATGCTAATGTTTCTGTGTGATGTAGGTTGGTACCAGTGAGTTCATTAAGTGAACCTCTGTCATCGTGTTGACATTTTCTCACTGGTGGATGAGTTTCATTTTGAGTTGATGATAGACAAACCCTTCACCTGGTTAATGATTGTCATCCCGCAGTATCCAACTCCAGGAATGTGAGTGTAGTTGTTATCCTTTTGTAGTTGTTATCAGATACTGCCGGGTTCCACATTCACATAAGGAAATATGTTTGTATATGATATTATGATTGTATAATAAACTTTGTCTTAGACAGGAAGTGGGGGCTAGATTAGATGACAGATGAGGGATGAACATCCCAATCCCACACTTTTCCTGGAAAAGTCTACAGACCTTTCCGGACTGCAGTGGTAATATTTGTGTGTAAACTGTTATAAAGTGTGTTTATGTCTTTGCTGTGAGTGCTTGTTGTCTGCTGGATGCTCTGTAAATAAAGAGAACTCGTGTATCTTTGACAGAAATGTGCGTTACAGGAAGCTTTCTCGACCTGTGCCGGTGTCGATAATAAGATTACGTCTCTGCGCGTATTCAGGCTTTTGCGGCTGCAGAGGAGCGCGTGCAGCCAACGCGTTCTTAAATGCAGAGCTTTGTTTCAAAATGCCATTTTTAAATGGGTGTGTATTACACGCGAGTTATGTGTAATGGCATCCAGCTGGAGGTTGTTGCAGGGTAACGCAGAATGCGCACACTTTTTCACTCTGACTGTTCACCTTTCCACTTTTCCCAACAACCCCTCCACTCTCAGATGGAAAGGTCTATTGAACTTTTTTTTTTTTTGAACAGCGTGTGTGGTCTGTGTAGCCTGACACTAGGACTTCTGTACCTGTGTGTGGGACTGTATGTGTGTGTGTGTGTGTGTGTGTGCCTTTACTCTTGTCTGAGAGATTGCCTTTGATGCCCCACATACACATAATCGGCACAAAAATGCCTCCAGGAGAATGTCTTTGTTTTAGTTCTTTAACTCTAGCGCCATAAAATCTTTCTGTTTAGTTTGCTCTCTAACTTTAGTGTTTGCCCTCCTTTAAAACATCCTGACACCCCCGTTCCGTATGTGTCTGCTACTATATACATTACCCAGTGTGATTCTCCTTGTGTAGCCTGATATGTGTGCATTTGGCTTCAGGAAGAGCTGTTTGTCCTGGGTGGTTTTGGCCTCTGAGGCTGTGGTGCAGGGTCAAACCTCATTTCACATTGTTCTGACCCAGTGTACTTCTGTGGTGGCCTGGTTACAGCCGGGGCGACCGGCCTGAGAGTGTGCTAATTGCACGGTTGTGGCCAGAGGGAGGCAGTGGTAGATTCAGCACTGCAGGGAGATGGATGGAAGAATGGGTTTTGCTGCTGCTCTAACCCATGATCATGGTGATCTATAAATGGGCACAGCTCTGTTTAGCGCCTAAATGGATAACAGAAATCTTCTCTGGACCACAACAGTGAAGTGTGCTGAGTAACAAGTACCTCTGAGTCAGCAAAAGGCAGAAAATACAGGGAATGGTAAAAGATTTGGCCATAATTAGGGCTTATTTAATATGCAGAAATTGGTTTCTGTTTTTAAAAAAGGCTCTATCTATTTCATGTTCTATAAACAATATGATATATTGACTGTAAATTTAGTGATGTGTGCAGCTGTGTGGACTTTTTGTTTTTCCTTTTATGAAACTAACTGGTTCTTTTTCCCACGTGTCTTTTTTTCCTCTGCACAGTGGAACCAGCAAACCTCTTGAAGATTTTAGATTTTCACAGTTTACCTGAGGGTGTTACGAAAACAACGGGTTTCTGCTCACATCGGAGGGCAACACAAGGACCCGATGAGGCCTACAGAGTATCCAAAGATGCCCAGCTCAGTGCCCCCACAAAACAGCTGTATCCAGGTGAGTGCTGCATAAACCCGGTCAGCCCTATGACCTCACATCTCACATCATAGTGACACAGTGCTGTTGTTGCTCACAGAAAACTCAGAGCTCGCCTGCTGTTTTATCATCCACTTAGCCGTGTAGCCTTTATTAAAGCATAGACAGCATGTCTACACATTTTAGTGTAAAAGTGAGAGTTATCTAATACAGTTAGTCCTGTTTGTAACACACACACACACACACACACACACACACACACACACACACACACACACACACACACACACACACATTGCAGTACTGGAGAAATAATGTCTACTGATTCCACCCTCGCCAGCACTGCTGGCCCATGAGAAATCGAGCCCTGTAATATTCGATGTTGTAGGAGGAGCAGTGAAAAGAGGGGTGGTAGAGGGGAGGGGAGTCTGGGGTTCCACTTGTGCCTTGTTCCATTGTGCTGACGTGGCTTTGGGTTACTGCTTTGTGCTGCTCTGCAGTAGTACTTTCTTTTTTTCTCCCCCCTCTCCGCCAGCCTTTCAACACACTTCTCCCTCCTTCTCTCTTTATTTTCACTTAAGCGCCATCATTTTCCCCTCTATCATTTCTGCTAGACTTCTGCCGCAGCGTTGCCTTCCTTTGTCGCCCCGTGAGACACGACTCTGTGTACAGTATCTTATTTTTACAGAGGTACAGAAATTCAACACTGCATTTCTGTGGCTCAGGCAACGACATTTAAAAGATTGCGATTGGTTACTCTGGAGGCTGAAGATGAAAAAAAAAATGTGGTTTCAATTCAGAAAAAAAGAAATAAAAAGTTATTGTGAGCTAAGCTTACACAAAGCTTAGATTGGATGACAGCCCCATTCATGCTGGTCTCAGATGTTCCATTGGCCCGAGTGGACCTTTTATCCAAAACATGGCTCTTCTCCGGGGCTTAAAGTAGAGCCGCAGGGCTCCTGTGGCCTTCATGCCCTATCATGCTCTCCAATCAAACAACTGCTCACTTTGAAGCTCTATGACAGAAGAGCCCACGAGAGTCTCTGTGGAGCTGCACATTCTATAATTACACATGCTCTGGAT
Organism: Microctenopoma steveboyesi; assembly: GCA_032359275.1. Lineage (NCBI taxonomy): Eukaryota > Metazoa > Chordata > Actinopteri > Anabantiformes > Anabantidae > Microctenopoma > Microctenopoma steveboyesi. Next base: position 3,311,868 of record JAUMHF010000004.1, on the reverse strand, counting down.
CATCCGAAATAGCAGTCTACATTAAACAAACCAACTTGGAGGCAGGCACCGCATAGTCTTAAGGTGCAAACAGAATAACTAGCTGTCTGTGGCTTGAAGGCCATAAAAGTCACTAACAGTGTCTATGATGTGGTCCCTGTCTTGTCTCAACATTAGGAGAACGTACAGCTAATATATTCCAGGAGGCAGCTAAACTAGTGAGCTCATTTTATCCGTCTCTCTCTTTTAATTTAACTGAGTAGGCTATCTAGCTCTGACTTTGGCTGGAACCCTGGCGGTACACTGTGCCTAAATGATCGGTTCAGTACGAGCATCCTGCCTCCTAAAACAAGTGCACTCAAACGTGCTCCCTTTATAATGTCAATAATCAAAAACCACAGTAGCTCTGGTGGAGAACAAACTGGCTCGTGACCCCATAACCACTGACAGTTTGGGATGATGTGTTGGAAAAGAGCAAGTGCAGACATGCACTAATTAGGCAAACATGTGGAAGAGATGATTCATTAAAGACGACTTAAGCACAGAGAACAGAAGAGTCCTTTCTTACCATCGTTATGTGAAGGAGAAGTGAGGAAAAAGTGAAGCCGCGACTCCCTTTAACTTCTATAGCTCCCACCTCTTATGTCTCAGACTGTGCTCGGTACGTTCATGAGAACTAGCACGTATCAGTAGACTGAGCGGAAATCTCTGACTGTTTGGGAGGTTAATAAAAAACAATCAGCACTTGCACAAACAACTTGTCCCTCTTTTTATTAAATGGGATATAATTAGCTGTCACTGGCCTTCTCCTTATCTGCTGCAGCATGTAGTGAAATGCAAATGGAGAATGGATGAAATGAAAGTGAAGCAGGAGGTCAGAGTCCCTCACATGCATCTTTCTCCCACTGTATCTCTTCTGTGTTTCTCTCCTTCCTGCGCACCAGCAGACAGGTACACTTGTTGTCTCCGCAGCAATGTGCAGTCCCACTGGAATGCTGCTCGTCTCACAGAAGGAGGGATTTAGGCACCGTGATGACTGAATGACCAATTACAGGACATGACATTCTACCTCATTTACCTGCTTGTATGTTCGCTGACAGATGGTGACACACCTCCTGCTCGTGTATGTGCAGTCATACCGCACAGATAGAACAGACAGAAACAACTGTTGTGCCACTTTGCCTGATCGAGATGTAGGTGGCTGTCTTTGATGTTTTAATCTGACATTGATGGCAGCGGTGCCAGTGAAAACGCTCTGGACATCTGGCAGTCCACACAAACAACCACACACACTCACACAGTAAACGAGGTATGAGGTATCTCTCATCTGGTGACCTAAAGTAGCAGTTGAGAGACGCATACCAGAGAAACCTGTGCTTTTCTGAAACCCCCCGCCCCCCGGCCCTCCGACTTTGCTGCGAGGTCCTGAGGAGTGAGTGAGGAGGAAGAGTGCTCATTCATTCTTTTCCCTCAACTGAATCCTCCCTCTTTCACTGTCTTATCGTTGAGACGGAGGCGCTCTCAGAGGCATCTCAGTCCTGGGGAGGGCATACGCATACTGAGAGAGTAGTTCTGGTCTCATTTTGGCAGTCATTCTCTCAGATGATCCTCGACCCCCGCACAGTCGCGGTGATGTTGTGATAAACGCCCCCTCATCTGGGTTACTTTCCCACCATCGCAATACTTTTCCCACTCGATTTCATATATCTTTCTTCCTCCTCAGAGTCTTTATTTGAGCATCATCTGCCTCCTCTTGCTCGGTCCTCCCTGCGCGCTGCCTTGCCCTATCGTCCTGCCGAAGCATCTGCCAGTTACAGCGATGGTTCTCATATGATGCCAAGCTGAATTCCGGAGGGAAAACATTGCCAAGGCATGTGCTGCCCACATGATGGGATTTGATGCCTGACACGGGGAACGATAGAAAAAGGCTAGGAGACACCTCGACAACCATGGGAAGAATACAATTTTTGGATGACGGTCGCAAAATGTGCTACTTGAGATTCTGTCCTTTCTTTATTCTTTTTTTCCATTTCTGCTGTCGTCTTCCCAACCTCAGGTTTTCACACCACATTCCCACCGAGGCATCCTTTTTTCCACAGCTTGGGATTGCATATTTAAATTATAGTCCCAGCATTTTCCAGCCCGTCTCCTATAGCAGAATAAGGGTCTTTGATGGCTCCATGAGGTGCTAGAAAACCACTAAAGCCACAATCCCTGCCCCTCTCTGACAGACGCCTGGAACTCTCTGTTCTGCTCATACAGGACAGCAGAAGGATTGCTACTGGAATCCAAGTGGTTTCTTTGATTATGGTATTATTCCAGATTCCAGCTGTTGTCTCCTAACAATAGTGGTTTTGATATAGTCAGATTGCGTTTTTTTTTCCAAATTCAATGCTCAGAGTGCTGTTCCTGCCTTAAGTCTGCTCTGACCTGTACATTAGTGAGCAGCAGTCTCTTGTTTCTGGGGTCCAGAGAACTCCGCACTAATGGAGTCTGTCTGGCAGATGTGCCCCACACTTAAGCAAAATGGAGGCAACAGTTGAGGCTGCTCGGGGGAACCGTACAGATGCAGGCAAAGGCATTTCCATTTCCATACATGTGTGTCTCATTTTCCCCCCTGTATTAAGTCTGACTTCTTTCCTCCTCTCCACTCCTCCACTGGAGTCTGTTTTATTGATCAGCAGTGTGAGTTTGAAGGATACTTACTCTAGTCTCTCTGGATCACATGCTTTTGTCATTATGCTTCTTATCCTGTACTACGCGGGATATGATCCCACTTTGAACTTCTGCCTCTAACCAGCCTTTATCCATTTCAGATTAAACCGGGCCTCTTACATTTTGGGCATTCCACAGATCACTGGTGTTTCCTTCCGGCACACAAAGTCATCCCCATTCTTCCAATCTGAATGATCTTTGCTTTTGTAACAATCATTTCCACCTGGGCTTAGCAATAATAATTATTCTCCCTCCTGACACAGAAGAACTCCAGAAATTATAATTCAGTTACAACATCCTGAACACAAATATAGTATTTCATTCTTCCAGTGATGATGAATGGTTTCTGCTACGTATAACTTTCCAAAACCTTTCTCTTCCTTCCAACCCTCCGCCCGTCCTGCCAGGTGATGTGTTCCCAGAGGACTTTTCCATCATGGCCACAGTGAAGCCCAAGAAGGGCAGCCAGTCCTTCCTGTTGTCTGTGTACAATGAGCAGGGCATCCAGCAGCTCGGACTTGAAGTGGGACGCTCTCCCGTGTTCCTGTACGAGGACCACGCGGGCAAACCCACGCCTGAGGACTACCCCCTCTTCAGAGGAGTCAACCTAGCTGATGGAAAGTAAGTTGCTAGCATGACAGATGCCAATCAGTCCGTCTCTAGTGTGCTTAGATGACCAAGAGTGCCTTTTGTTTAATCAGAGCCTAAGTGGATGTGGTTTTGATCTACTGATCTGCCCCTGGGTTAGTGCACTAAGCAGCACCTGAATCAGACATTTGTGATACTACGTTTTTATATGTTATCTCTACCAAGTCTCAAAAAACAGAGTGGGATATATTTAAATTACAACAAGAGGCCAACGCAGCAGGGCTTCGTGTGTGTGTGTGTGTGTGTGTGTGGGCAGCATGTAACCCAGTAAGTGTGTGAATTAACATCACCTCCTTTTCTAGGTGGCATCGAGTGGCCATCAGTGTGCACAAGCAGACCATCACGCTCTTTCTGGACTGTAAAAAGAAGACCACCCAGAAGCTGCTCAGAAGCCCAAACCCTGTCGTTGATACCAAAGGAATTATCGTGTTTGGAACTAGAATACTTGACGAAGAAGTCTTCGAGGTGGGCAGCACGCTGTACTGTGTAGGAATGTTTGTGCAATGCTTCAGGTTTACTCTAGCTTTCCACCTGACTGTGGAAAGAGCTCCGTGTGGAATTGGCAAATAGATTTATAGGTTTACCGGCTGTATTTTGCATCTCATGATTCGTGCTATTTTCAAGGCCCTACCAAACAAGTCTGCATACCAGTCCCTTTTGCGGATGACACTGACACCAGATTCACTGTGATTTAAAGTCCTGTCACATATGAGATAAAAGCAGAGAGGACTTTTCACTCAAAGTAACATACAGACACATGTGGCTGTGGTTCAAGCAACGGTCATCCCAACAATTTCTGTGTGTCTTGGTGTACAGAATGGGGATTGTGGTAGTGGCCACATCCTCTATAGATGTGTGGATTTAGCTCATGGAGCCCCCAACATCTGATCCCCCAACCTCTGCCACCCACTCATACTCATGCACACAATCACAAATCAAATTTAATTTTAGGTGGCAGATATTCCACATTGTCCACAGAAGAAACTTTATGTTCGTTTCTGTTCCTTTTTTTTCCAACTGTGCTTCATTTGTTGGCTGTTTGTGTTTTTTTTGTCTGGGATCTTTATCTGAATCAGCTGCAACATTTTCTTTTACATTGGTTTTTAACAAGCTGTAACAAGCTCCTTTATTATTAGATAAAGATCGGCTCTTCCTTGCTCCTCCTGTTATGTGTATAATCGCTTTGTGGCAAGGAAATAGAAAATGAATGGTAATGGTCTGACTTGTGACAGTAAGCCTTCTGCTTTTATAACTCAGACATATCATAATATATTTTTTCTTTCACCCAGTGTGAAAAAGCTAAATGAGTTTGCAGACTGCCTAAAACAAGCTTTTGTGTCTTAAACATGACCCTGTGAAGGGAAGACATAAGGAAGACCGTTGTCTTTGTCTTTTTTAAAAGGGGATTATTCTGGGAGACTGAGGCCCTCAATAATAATTAGTAACAGAAGCTGATTGATGTGACTGATGCTGAGCCAGCTGACCTTTAACCCTGTTGCTGATCAGCAAGAACAGACAAGAAGACAGAAATATGACATCACTGTCCCCAGAGTCCCTGAAGTTGGTCTGCCAAAGCTATCGAGAGATAGATGGAGAGATAGGATGGGATATAAAACTCAAACGTCTTACTTACTTACTTCTTTACTTCTGAGCCCAGTGACCTTTAGTACATTTCTCAACTTGCAAGCAAGATGACTGCACTTCTTGCGCTGGTGCAATTCTGCTCTGATTTCACTGATGCCTGCAGCATACTCATCCTGACACTTGGGTAATACATGAGCTATTTAAGTCTTACCCACTTATCAGAGCTGCTGTAACTGTCCAGTGGTTACCGTGGGAACAGGCGGATATTTAGTGAGAGATGTTTAAAGCCCTCCCGCTGCGTGTCTGCCAGTTGGGAGACAGGACAGGCACTAGCGCGTGCACAAGATGGAAAATATGCCACATAGTTTCCAAATTATGCTCACACTGCACTCCTTTCTCCTCCCCTCACTCCCTTCTCGTCCCTGTAGTTTAGACAGATCCTGTTGACATTTGCCCGAATCAGTTACAACCATGAAACAAAGAAGTTTATAATTGATTTGACCGGTAGGTCAGTTAGATCTGTCGACTCAAGAGCTTGCAATTTCCAGTAAATCTGATGAAAAATGCTTTATAAAGGCCCATTAAACAGAAAGTCAGATAATCTGACTTATCAAAAGTTTGAAATGCAGTGAACACTGTGCATCCTCTGCCTGTGAGGTTCTTTACATACAGCAGACGGGGGGGAAGTAGTACTTATACACTGAAGTGGTTTGTGGTTTGGTGTCTGACATGGTTATTGTGGTTGCAGAGAGCATGTGTACCCACTATAAGTACCATAATGTTGGTTCTTTTTTTTTCTTAGCAGCTTACATAAGAGAAGTGTGAAGCTATAGTATTTAGGGTGATGATTATATAAGCAGATGGATATTTTACCTGGTAATTAATGCTTATCCTCTTTACAAGAAAGAGTAATTACTTCTGTATAATTCCTGTCGCTTATCAAAAAGCAGGTATAAGAGCCGTGTAGTGACTATTAGTTGTGCCTTTTCATTTCTGTTCTGTACATTTGCATGTGTATTTTTCCAGAGCATTTCACGCTCAGGTGTTTAGAAGGTAGAGCCTGTTTGACGTAGTCCATCTGTAGTGTGTGCTTTTCCTGTTCTAATACGTTTGCCAAGAAAAAACAGAGATTATTTACTGCCTGTCTCTTGGTTAGTAGTATCGTTCAGTGTAATAAATGGCTGTGTTTAATCTGAAGGAGCACAAGCGGCACTTGGACTCACTCAGAGGTAATCCGCAGGGGACATCGAGTGAATCAAAGCGGGCGAGGTGGAGCTTTGCAGACACAGCGGTTTTTGTCTGGACTCAGCCCGTTGTCTCAGCCAGAGCATAGTGAGAGCATTCTTATCCAGCCTGAAAGTGAGGGATCATATAGTGTAGTTTTTGTGCAGGCATAGATGAAAAGAAGGAAAACAAGATGTTCCGTATTGAGAGGGTGTGGGGGAGTGGGGAAGCAGAAGTGGTACATCAGATTTGGGTAAAGGAGCCAAAAGCCTTTGGATCCTACTCTGGAAAGAATAAGTGGCTCTCTCCCCACTGATGTCATTCTTGCAACAGCTGCCATACCACATGACATCATCCAGAGGTTTCCTTGGTATGTGCTGATAGGCCGATGGCCTGAGTCGGGAGTAGGTAACTCAGTGATGGGATGTTAAAGGCTATAGGATACGATTAAGGGGTAGGGAAACCTTTGACAAAGCAGTGAGAGGCAAGAAAAGGAGTAAAAACATGCAACACGTGAGATGCTCAAGCTTGATGCTCGTTGAGAGCTTTAATATTGAGATAACATCATAACTTTTCAGAATATTAAGATCAGGACCTTCTTCAGTCACTCGCTCAGCCTCCATTATTTACAGTCCCCATGTTTCCCCGCTGATTTATAGTAAAGTATTCTTCTCTTCATTGTTCCCAAAGATTATTTTTCTTGAGGGACTGACACCAAATTGAGTGGTTGAAGTAGATTCTCCAATTTAGGACCATTTTGGTTCCATATCTGAGTTTGTAGTAGAATTGCTTAGACTGTGTGTCCGAACACACTAGTTCTATACATTTCAGACTGTGGAACTGTATGTAGACTTCAGTGGCCATGGAGTTTCCACCATGCATAATTAAGAGAATTTCCTTAACTCATGTCAGATGTTTGTCTTTCGCCCCCTTATTCTCTCTGTTATTCCTTTACTGTGTCAGCAAGACCTGAAGTGTGCCTTCAGCACATTTCATGTAGATTTCAGCAAATGGCCAAGGCAAACACTCAGAATCTACGTCTTTTTGGTGAGGCCAGCCGCTCTGGTTTCCAACGTTCCCAAAAGAACAGGAAATGGGAATTTGGTTGCCCATAGTCCTGAGAGACGTACGGTTAAACTCTTACACAGAAGGGAGTGCGATGGGAGCTGGGAGGCCGAGGGAGGGAACACCTACACGATGTCTAAGAACAGGATAACAGTAAAACGTTGAGATAATGTAGCAGACAGCAACAGCCTGTTGCTCTTGGCAACTGCTTTGAGCATGAGCCTTGCACTACAGTCCGGAGGGAAAGTGTTTTTAATGTCTGGTAACTGTTTGATTTTGTAGCTGTGTTGGGAGTGGGGTTTGTCTGCAGACATCTGTATGGGAGCTTACACAGACGTATGTTGAGTTTGTTTGTGTCCATGTGCATTTTTATGTGTGTGTGCGTGCTGATTTATGGTCCCTGGCAGCGAGCTGACCTACGCAGTGTGATGCTTAGCTTTCGCGGTCAGGTTGGAGAATGCTCAGGTGCTGGGATAGTGAGTGTGCTGGTGTGGGCTGGCAGCGTCACCGAGACGTGGTTGAGAGCTCAGGGGTCGCCGTCTAATTATATTGTGAAAGTAGCTCACGTCAAAATGCGGCCAGACCCAGGCCCCCTCAGAGTCTTGATCTGCTATATGAGGCCCTCCTTCCCATTCTCCTTTGTGGATGTTTAACCAGAAAAAGTAAAGTACTACCACCGTCAGTAGAGATGTAGATATCTTCTTTAAGCTTCTGTCTTAGTGTTGTGTTAGCCTGCCCGGGGATTCGAGAAAATAATGAGCATTGATTTTAGCTGTTTATTTTATGCTATGTTGCTCTAAGCCAAGAACGTGTGAGTTCCATGGGACTGCACACTCACCAAGCAGGGGGATGACAGACACCACTTTATGCTTGTTGAAAGAAGCATTGTTGGGCTTCATGTTGCTTCTGCTGTGTTGGGATGATTCTGAAACCAACCACACCAATATTGCTTTTCCACATCCGTCAATTCAGAAGAGTGAACTTGGTCCACTCTCCGTGATTGTGGGTCAGGTTCAGATGAAGACAGATATTTGGCTTTGTGCTCACCGGAGCACTCTCCTGCCCCCACCTGGACACAAGCAGAACATTCAGCACGGATGATTGTGTGGGAACCAAACAGGCTGAGCTTTGGGAGAGATGGGCTCAAAGACGATGTGACATTTTCTTTGGTGAAATCCAGACACAGCAGAACGATCCGTTCTGTACGTGTGACCGATCAGTCTGAATTTGTTCTGTTTTGGTGATCTCTTTGTAAGCTGCAGCTTTGTAATGACTCACAGATTCACTTGTTTTGTGTGCACACGCACGAGTCCTCCATGGTTTCTTTAACGTTGAATTATGTGAAGTGAGGTCGTCCCTCACAGCCACAGGCAATGGCTTTTCCACCAGGTCTTGATGTGAGGAGAGCATTGGCTTAGAGCAAGAATCGTATTTCAGCAGAGTCCAGAGAGATGCTGACAGCAGCAGCCCTGTTATTGTCTGAAAATTCTGCCTTAAGCACCACTCTGATGTGCCACATTATGCTCCAGAGTGACAAATGTCACCATCCCCTCTCAAATAGGATAGCTGATTGCACGTCTTTTATGGTTCCCCCTGGGGTGTTTCTATAATCCCAGGTTTATCTTTCCTTGGTGAGCTGTGTTTGGTTGTTGGATTATTTATGCTCCCATGCCTGTGTATGCTCCTGTTGCTCTATATTAATCATTTAATATCGACTATCGTCGTCTGCTTTTGTGAATCGTTAATGGGGGGTTTTAAACAAAAGTGTAAGATCCTGTTCTTTTAAGTAAAATTTTGATTTTACAAATCAACATTTTACAGTAGTTGCAGTTTACTGCTAGTGACATATAGAGAAGTCGTTCACGGTTGTTTAATGTAATGCAGGATGAATCTCAAAGAGAAGACATTTGTCCTGCACTGTTCAGTGCTAGAAAACTCAATGAGGATTTTTGCATTAGCATACAGTTGTACGGAGTTCAATGTAGGAGTACTTACTGCTTCCCTGCAACTGTAAAACAGTATCTTATATAACATTTGACACCACAATCGGTTAAGTGATGTGTGGTGAAAAGCACAGCCTGGTCTCAGAGAAAGGAAATCAGAACCAGCTTTAGGGGTTGTCACGTTGGATCAAGACTTTGACAATGGTTTTACTGTGAAGGTGTGTAGCCTTCATGGGAACAAATGTCCAATATACATTTGGTATCTGGGCAGAAAGTGTGGCCTCCCATAATGGTCTATATCTGATCACTGTTGCAAGTTTACACTAACTCTAAACTGTTTTTTTTTTATTGTATACATAACAACACTTAGCCCCATACGGAGGGCTAGAAGAACCCGTGAAGAAGAGTCCAATGCATCCTGTTGCAAGTTACCTGAATGTCACTATGAATGAAAAAATGTTTGATTCTTTGTCTGCAGTTGTTTTTGTGCCGTTCACTCCCCTCTTCGTAATCCAGAACATTTTTAACACAGAATACAACCTCAGATGTCTGGAGCTCGTTGTGCTCAACTTAGATCCACATTCCCCATCCAGCTTTTCTCATCCGTTTTTTTCCCCTTGCACATGCCTTTGGCCTCAGAGTTAGCACCATCAAATGCAGCCATCAGATTTTCCAGCCTCAGTAAGACCCTCTTAAAAACACACTTTCCTTTCTAGGCATGCACATGCCTCTCTCTCTCTCTCTCTCTCTCTCTCTCTCTCTCTGTGTACACGTCATACATGATTAAACACTTTCTGCCACGGTGCTCTAAGTGCTGCGCGGATGTTCCTATTAATACTTAGGTGCATGATTAATTATCTCATCTTCATGAAATTAGGTTTGCACCACTTGTGGTCAGGATCTACCCGTGCATTCCTTCGGCTGCTCTGGGAGATGGAGAAAAGAGTGTAAGGGGAAAATAAATAGAGAGGCAGAAGAATGGCATGTGAATAGAAAAGGAGTTGCAATGCTCCAGACAGCAGGGCTGTTTAGCTGTACAGAGGGCTTATTCCTTATTGAATGTGACCTCATTTCAAACACTGAATTCCCATCATCCCTTTTCAGTGCAGCTGTGACATACGGTCTTGCCAGGATAGGGGAGAGCAGCTTTCAAACTGATAGCAAGAGAGAGGCAGAGAGGTAGCCACTTGAAAGTTTCCTGGGATCTTCCTGGGAGTTCATAGCTGAGAGAGTTCTGTAATGACTAACTCGGTCTGTGCTGTACAAAGGTGCTGGGATAAACCTCACTGATACCATAAGCCAAGGCTGGAGCAGGAAACAGCAACTTGTGGAGTGTGTTTTGCAAGAGTTACCAAAGGATCTGAGAGTTCTGTGTGTTGAAGTGTTGCAGTGGGATTGGTGGCCCTCAGTGAACTGTCACTGGTTAGACCACAAATGTAATACATTTCTGTTTGTCAGAAAAGAGAGCTATCCGTAGAGATCTGCAGCTGTCGAGAGATTTCAGACGTTTGGCAATTAGACGTAATCAAAAACATTTCGTGCTCTGTGGCGTTCTGTTTTGCAGGGTTGCGTCACTTCATGATTCTCATACTCAACCCCCCCTCTCTGAAAGCAAATGTGTTTGTTTGAGCTAAGTTGACACTGTACTTGATTGATGTGGAATGACCTCATTGCATGTGAAAGTGTGAGCAGGACATGTTTGGATAGACATGGTGCCATGTGAAATGTATTCTTCACACCCACACCCTACTCTCCATATAGCCCGGGGAGCCTTCTGAGCCTTTTTCTGTTTCCCCCTTGTTTTCTCCTGTTCTTGTTCTATAAATCTCTCCTGTTCTGTCTTTCTTTGAAATTTCTCACCTCTACCACTGTTTCATGCCCTCTTCACGTAGACGTAGACACACACTCAATGAGTTCAGGTCAGTTATCTATGACTGCAGGCACAAACCTGCGCGAATCTGCATGCGCTAGTAAGTCTTTGGCTGTGTGTGTTTGTTTGTGTCATCGTCTGCAGCAACATGAAGTCAGTTGTTCCATGTTCTCTCCACACTGTTTGCTATAAGAGTTTTGTCTCACACTCTTGGACCCCGGACAAAGTTCTTCATCATTTAGTCACTGTTAAATTCCCCTCGCTTGACCTAGTTTCAGTGCTGCCTGCTTTGCCTGTGATACTGCTGCAAACAGATGTTTGTTTATGTGCTTTCATTTTTCCCAGGGGTCTTTCAGACCTTGAGTGTGAGACCACCATTTTTGGCACCATCGACTGTTTGCATGTTTATCCACATGCTGTACCCCGTGAGCCTCATGACTTCCTGTTTCTCGTGGTTTCCAGGGAGACATCCAGCAGCTAATGATTGTAGCAGACCATCGTGCTGCCTATGACTACTGTGAGCACTACAGCCCTGATTGTGAAGTGCAAGTGCCCAACCAGCCTCAGAACCAGGACCCCAACGTTGACTCTGTAAGTAACACAGCTGTTCTTTTCAATGCATTTATCATTCAGATATTGGAATATTTTACTTGTGAATCTGTCTGTAAAGCTCTTAGTGCAGCGTTGTGAACAGACGACAGCTTCTTTTTGGAGATACAGTCAAACCTGGTTCTTTATAGATGCAAAAAAGAGAACCACCATAGAATACACATGGCAAACCTTACTCAAGGAACTTAATTTACCTTAAACCATAATTGTCTCAAATAAGATCTTTTCGAGATCCTGTGCTGAAAGTCCTGACAGGGAGGAACAGGGTAATCAGGGTTATCAAGTTCATAATGTGCAGGTATTTTTACACCTACCTAAGTCTGCACCCATGCACACTGACATTTTCCACAGTGAATACCAATGCAGCATGCACATGCAAATGAACTGTGTGTGAAAACAGTGTTGCCAGATGCATAGGAAGCTCTGCACTTTTTTCCTTTGCCTTTGGGGCTTGTCAGTATTCCTGCAACGTACACAAAACTTGACTTGTTTTTTTTTAAAGGTGGGTAAGAGTTTGTTTAACAAACTGCTGCAAATGAATTTGTCATAACACGTTGTGACAGGGCGCAACAGCATGAGGTTTCCACCAGTATGAAGGCTTTCCTCTGCGCTTCTGATCAATGGCCAGCCTGTCACACATTGATCAGCCAGCCAGCAACAAGAAAGCCTTGGATCACATTTACAAATCCTGCTTTTAATAATTAACTCAGTGACACTCAGTCAATTAGAATTTCGATTTAATGCTTCTCTCTTTTAGGATACGAAGGAGGACAGCTATTATTATGAATATCCTTACTATGAGGACGTGGATGGAAATCCCTCTGATCCACTCACAGATTCAGCCACAAAAGAAAATAAGGTAGTCTACCAATATATGATTTGTCCCAAAGAGTATTTGCCCCCGTAAAGATTTAAATTTTTTTTCATATTTGTCTCACTTGATTCACGATGATTCAGTTTGTCAAATCAATTTTAATATAACACAAAGTTAAACGATGATTTCATTAAGAAAGGGAAAAGAACTGTCCAAACCTGTGTGGTCCTAAGGGAAAAAGTAATTTCCCTTGGCTGCAACAGCTGCAATCAAGCTTTTTTTTTTAAACTGGAAATGAGTCTCTCACATCGCTGTGGAGGAATTTTGGCTCACATTGTTTAATTCAGCCACATTCATTCAGCTCGTATAAGACCATCCCACAGGAACTCAAACAGATTTAAAATCAGGCCTGAACTTTGATTAGACCACACATTTTTTCACAGAGGTCCAGGTGCTAATATAAACCTTTGTTTGATGATATGAATTATATAAATGTCACAAATGAGAAAAAAAATTATAAAAACCAGGAATGAGGCAAATACTTTTTCACTGTGTAAAGATAATCATCTTATTTAAAATGCATCTAATATAACAGTATCCCCTCTGCCTTATAGGAGACAGAAACAGATAGCGACAGAGCAGTTATTTCTGGTGGCACCTCCAGGTCCTCCAGCTCATCCTCCAGGTCCTCCAGCTCATCCAGCAGCTCATCCAGCAGCTCTACAGGCACGGGCGGAGGAGATGCCTACGACGTGGGGACGGACCATTATGAGAACTATGACACGTACGGTAACTATGAGAATTACTACGGCGAGACGACGTCAGCGCCAGGTGGCGACGCCTCTCGACGTGTCACCGTCACCAGCATTGGCACTGGGGGTGAGCTGGATCTGGGAGCAGGAGGGAACATTGACTTGGCTACAGGAACTGGGATTGAAAGTGTCATCACCAGTGCAGGAGCAACTTCAGTAACGATCACCACTAATAAAACATCAGTACGTTGACATTAAATACACAGATTTTAATGTTATTTTTTCTTTACACACTCAAGGCCATATCACAGGTGCACGGCTCTGGTCTTTCCATATGTTATAATCCACCAGTCCACTTGGGGGAAGCAAAGTCAGTTTGATACTAATTATATTTTAAAATGGCCGCCATGGAGAAATAATATCTTTTCAGTATTCTCCATCCTATTGGTCGGTAATCAATAAGTTGATCTACAACTATTTTGAACTTAGAGACAATTGTAGAGATAAAAAACTCACATTTACAGCCATGTTGAATTTGTGAGAGGTCAGGGAGTTTTGACAGTAAATAGATTAAACAATTAAAATGATTGTCTAAAAATATTCTGAGATGGATTTCCAAAATACAGTATAGAATTGTTTTTTGTCTTTTTATTTAGACATAATTGATGTTCAGGCATCTAACACAACCAATGATGTTCATTTCATATGTTTTCTGTTTGAAAAATGTTTTAGACATTTAAATGACTGAACCTAATCGTATCCCATTAACGTGTATGTTAATATATACACTTGTGTTTTTAATAGGTGGAAAGTTCATACGACTATGGTGATGGATATGATTACGGTGTAGACAGCCAATATTCCACTGATGGAGGTGCTAGCAGCAGTACAGTTCACATTAGCGGTGGCGGCGGCAGCAGCAGCAGCTCTGTGCACGTCAGTGGTGGAGGTGGCAGCAGCAGCAGCAGCAGCTCTGTGCACGTCAGTGGTGGAGGTGGCGGCAGCAGCAGCAGCAGCAGCTCTGTGCACGTCAGTGGTGGAGGTGGCGGCAGCAGCAGCAGCAGCTCTGTGCACGTCAGTGGTGGAGGCGGCGGCGGCGGCAGCAGCAGCAGCTCTGTGCACGTCAGTGGTGGAGGTGGCGGCAGCAGCAGTTCCACAATCACTGTCAGTGGAGGATCTGCTGGGGGTGGCTCTGTGTCCATAGGTGGTGGGTCTGCCTCTGTGGGTGGATCTTCTACTGCTGGAGGTGGATCAGCAAGTGCTGCTGCCGGAGCTGCGGGACCCATCACGACTGGCACAGATGAGTACACTGATCTGGACGGCTTCAAAGAAGAGGAACTCTCCAACTATGGTGATTTGGACAGCTATGACTATGGAGACCTGGAGTACGGCGACAAAGTGGACAAAACGCTGCCTGCAGAGACCGATGAGTATTATGGACAGGTAACAGACAGTGGAGGGACATACTGCCAAAAGCATGGTGTTGAGCTAAAGAGAAGAGGAACTGATGACATTGGTGCTTTGTGTTTCCTGTGTAGGTTGACGGAGCTCGTGGTGAGAAGGGACAAAAGGGAGAGCCTGCTGTTATTGAGCCTGTGAGTGTCACTGACTTGAAACAACACACTTGCACAGCAGACGTCCGCTGCGTGTGCTTGTATGCACATGGGTGGATCTGTGGATGTTTATATCTGCACATACATATGTGTGGGCCACGTCTAAACACAATCCACCCCACACGTCACAAATGAATATATTTAGACCAAACACAGTCATCTGGGCCCAGGCCCCCCCCGGCTGGTCATCAGGACTAGACCTTTTTACTTTAAACTAAAACTATAAAGCAAATAAAAACGTGTGACATACATCCAACCCCGACTCAGCACTCATATATACTGGAAACTTTGTGAAAATGAGGATGACTCTTTGTTTGTGATGGTGCACAATTCTAACACCAGAACAGCTGTTTCACTTCAAACAACTATCACTGAGCTCCACTAGGTATACACGAGAGTAAGCGTCTTCACGTTTATGTGTGCGAACAGACAGAGTTTGTGTGCTTTACAAGCACGTCCGAGATGACCGGCTGTGTGTGTGTGTGTGTGTGTGTGTGTGTGTGTGTGCAAACATGGACAAGGACAAACAACAGTCTGAGTACTCGATGCCACCCAGTGCGTCTTAGCCTCTGTAAACATGCCAACAGCTGAGGCAGATGTCGTCACATACGACGTACACATTTACCCATTATGGCCAACGTATAGCTCCTTGCCATGTAGGCAGAATCTCAGAATTCATTTTTAATGATTTTCTGATAAAAACGCACAGAGACGATGAGTTTAGATACTGTGTGGGTTTCTGGTCTCATAACAAAGCAGGAAGCTGAGGTGTAGACACAGAGCTGCAACAATGCATCTGTAAGTCACACGCTCCTCCACCTGCGGTGTGGAACTCCGCAACATGTCGTCAGGTTTTTAGCAAAGTGTATTGTGATATGAATACACCTTGGTCGGATGTATTTCAAAGCACAGACAGGTATAAACTGGCTTTATGTTGCATGCATGATCAAATATCTCATTTGACAGTTTCAAAAAATGTAGATTAATTAATTAAATTTGATTTTGCTCGTCCACCTGCGTGCACCTAAGGGTGTCTCTGCTTCTGTGTCTTTCCAGTCATTCACTCTTCTGTTCTCCGCGGATAAATTGCAAACTGAAATGACAGGATGGAATGTACATTAAGTCAGCAAAGACTTTGAGATGGAAAGTTGATAAGCACATGTGTTCGGACATGTATCCACGCAAACTCCTTCATCCAAAGGTTCGGCATTGACCGACACAGAAAATGCTTTTGAATACATCTGCACAGATGTGCACAGATGTATTCAAAAGCGTATTCCGCTTCAGACACGCATTGTGAATAGGTCTGTGAGATAGTTTGGGGCATTCTTGTGGTATCTGATGATCTGTGTGCTCATGTGTTTCAGGGAATGTTGGTGGAGGGTCCGTCTGGGCCTGAAGGGCCAACAGTAAGTCAACCTACCTCATACTTTTATTGCTCTGAGTCGCTGCCTTCTTCTCTTGCTCTAGGCTTCTTAATCAATGCAATTACTCCTTGTAATATGTGTTGATAAATAAAAGCTGATAAAAAGTTATGTCGCCCTTTTCTCTAAACTGTTTACACCGCACTGTTTGAATAGGAAATGCTGAGAAAATCCCGTCCGCAACAGTTTTCCAGAAGAGCTATACTGTAGACACGCCCCCATGTGCTGTTAATTATTTATCCACTAAGATGATTCTCAGACACAGTTGTTCTCGACACCCTGCAGTTGGAGTCTGGCAGAGGCCAGCAAGTCGAGCACTGAGCTTGGGACCATAAAGAGCGCTCCAAAAAGCCGCCCCATATTGCCTCATGCATTCCTTTCTCCAATGTGTGTCCACTTTGCTAGATAAAGGCGAGACCTTTTAGTGGGGCAAATATGTGTCTTGATGCTTTTATGTTGAATCATGTATGAAGACATTAGAGTCAAATGAGATCTTTTGCCTAAAATAGGGTCTCCCCGGACCCCCAGGTGCTTCTGGCCCACCAGGCTCTCCTGGAGATTCTGGAGAGAGGGTGAGTATAATTCTTATGTCACGCTCTTTCTTTCTTTTCGTGAACGAAATAGAAAATAAGCACTTCAGTATTAGTGTGTGCTTATGTG
The DNA here is from genome assembly GCA_032359275.1 of Microctenopoma steveboyesi. NCBI lineage: Eukaryota > Metazoa > Chordata > Actinopteri > Anabantiformes > Anabantidae > Microctenopoma > Microctenopoma steveboyesi. The sequence goes on along the minus strand of JAUMHF010000004.1, from coordinate 3,294,968 downwards.
TGTGTTGTGTTTTTATCTAAGGGGCCTCCCGGTCGTCCTGGTCTGCCTGGTGCTGATGGTTTGCCAGGCCCCGCTGGCACTGTGCTGATGCTGCCTGTAAGTACATTTTAGTTAAAAATCACAAATAGGAAAATGTTTCATGTTCATCTTTCTTGAACAAAACGTATTTCCATTGTGTTTTATATACATGTTTACTGCGTCGTTCTTTGGTTTGCACACTCATCATGATGTTTCAGCATTAAAAATCTACTAGTTTTACCTCTACCAAGTATCATAGGACTCACTATTCTAACGCTTTATAATTTATTCCACATTCTTTAGCCAAAATTGAAGCTGTCATGTGTCCTTCCAAAAAGTAATTTAGCTTTAGACAGGAAGCAAGGAGTGCTGCCGTTTCTGTCTGTAATTTCAGCTGCTGTGCAATGATTCAACACTTACGCAGCCATCCTAATGACTTCCTACGCCGTCTACCTTTTTCTTTTTCCTGTCTGTCTAACACTGCTGTTGTTGAACCTGATTAGTTGTACAGATGTGAAGCTGTGGTTTCAGGGGGTCCGCAGAGCAGTCTGGGTGAGCCATATGGCAAATTGTTCTGGTATATCTACTGAAAAAAGGCACAACTTGTAACTTTAGCCTAATGAGAAACATGCATTGTAGGTTCAGCCTTGTTAAACTAGTGATATGGGTGAAACAACTTACATTTGTCCAATTATATTTCCTTTCATCAACCGCTATTGATGCATCTTCTTTTTATTTTCTCTAGCTTTTCTCTTAATTAGGTTTTAGAGTCTGTTCTTAAAGAATATTTTATTCAAACTTTGATGATGTAGTGAAATGTCAATAAAGTCATAAAGCTTTTAGTAGGATATAACATGAACTCTGAGAAAGCCAAACGGCTGAGGAGGCTTACAAAGGCAGGGCCAATATTTGAGCAAATTCAGACATAGTTTTTACTGAACAAGAAACTGCACCCTGATTTGCTCAAACGTTAGAAATTTATTGTGATATGGGTGAACTGCAGTATATCTGGCTCAGCCCAGATGTCCTGAATCAACTGTTTTATTTTGCTTCCTGGTAACTGTGGTGGTTTTTCATTTGGTTTGTCTTGTTGCTGTGATCTGAAAACCAACCTTCAGTCTGCCTCCTGAGGATCGTTCAATTTAACCCAACCCCAGATGCTTGGACCAAATGAATCTGAGTTATACTTCCAATCTGGATAATTTAGCAAGTGGTGCAACTCCAGCTTGTCACCACCAGATGTCAGTAGAAAACATAGCTCAGAGCCTGTGTAGTCAGCCTTTGATGCTGCTAGTTTGGCAGCTTGAGGCTGCTGTGCAGCTCAGCGTCTGTGGTGTGATAACATATAGTATAGTTTAGTATAGCTATAGTATTTAAAATAAATATATATAAAAATATGTAAAAAAAATACAAATTTTCTGCACATCTCTTTACATTTTGTATTATTTCCACTGGTCTTACCAATTTCTGATTTCCCCCATAGTTCAGATTCAGTGCTGGAGGTGACTCTGGACAAAAGGGACCTGCTGTTTCAGCACAGGAGGCCCAGATGCAAGCCATCATGCAGCAGGCTAGGGTAACAGTTCACACCTAAGCACGTCATCTGCTAAAAGATTTAATCAAAATGACTTTTCACCAACTTACACTACATTTTTTTTACCTTCTATATACTGATTGTATGTTATTTGTTATGTCATTGCTGCTCTTTCCCTCCTGTGTTCAGCTGGCCATGCGCGGCCCTACAGGTCCGATGGGTTTGACCGGCAGACCTGGCCCACTGGTATGTGTTCTGTCATCTCAAACCCAGAAGTAATTTAATGTCAAATGTTATGATCAGTGGTTACTGTGGTGCACAATACACAAAATGAATACACAAATAATTTGTAGCTGAGTTTAACATGTTGGTTTAATGTCTATTAAATATAATGTCTTTTTTTATAGGGTCCTCCCGGTGTATCAGGACTGAAGGGAGAATCTGGAGAGGCGGGGCCTCAGGTACGAAATATTAAAGTACAATATTTTATTTGTGTTAAGATGCAGAAATAAATAAATGCAAGCAATCCCCTCTGAAACCTGTCAACATAATGTCCGGATATATTTTTGAACTATCTTTTCAAGATGGGTTCAGCGATTGTAAATGCAGAAAAACAAATGCCCGTGTTTTTGTTTCAGGGGCCACGTGGGCCTTTGGGATCCCCTGGACCCTCAGGAAAGGCTGGAAGAAGGGTAAGAGTAATGCAGAGTCAATATGTTCTATATATTGCACATAGTGGTTCTGAGTGCATAACACTTTGTCAGGGATCCCACTCTCCCTTTGAAAGGCTTTGGTTTTGTTTGTTATAACAGGGTCGTGCTGGCTCCGATGGTGCTAGGGGCATGCCAGGACAGCCTGGACCTAAGGTACCTTGTCCACTATAGACATCTATGCCTCACGTTTTATGACTTCCTTGCCTGTCTTTGCTTTTGAACCCGGTACAGGAGGTACTCAGACAGTTCTCTTTCTTCTTCAGGGAGACAGAGGATTTGACGGTCTGGCTGGACTTCCTGGTGAAAAAGGACACAGAGTAAGTAGTTTTGTGGGTCCATAAAAACATGTGTTTTGTGTCAGGTGCATGTGTGTATTGGTCTAAAATGGAACTGTTTGTTGTCTTAGGGTGAAGCTGGACCCTCTGGACCTCCTGGTGGGACCGGCGAGGATGGAGAGAGAGTAATATAAAATATGATTTTTTCATTTGGTTATATCAGTCTGATAACAAAGTGCATGCTCGTGCCTGAAGTATTTCATCCCCTAACCTTTAATATCACACTAGCACTGTTAGAAATGACTCTTGAGTTGAACCTCCTTCTCCTACAAAACTCACCATTTGATTTTCACTTCCACATGCTCTCCCCCATCTCTTCTCTTTCTCAATCAATTTCCTCCTTTATTTTTAAAAAAAAATCTCAGCACATCTTTATCTGCTTCTAATCTCTTTCTCCATCCTCATTACCCACAGCTGATGAAACCTGATCTCCTTTTCCTCGGCTCCTTTCTTTGTGCCTTAATATCCCTCGCTCTCACATATCACATCCGCACACATCCTCACTTTCTCCTCCATTATCATTCACTGTCTGTTTCACATTCAGTTTTCTCTGTTTCCCAGGGAGATGATGGAGAGATCGGACCCAGGGGACTTCCTGGTGAACCAGTGAGTGATCTCGTGCATTACCGTTAAGTCTTACACTGGGAGATCGCATGATGATGCTAAGAGCCGTGGGTCAAGTCTCATAATGTTGTTTTATCATCTGGCCTGGTGATATCATGTAACATCTGCACACTGCAGAGACTGCTCACGCAGTGGGCATTGGTTTAAACTGAAGTAGCATTTAAATGCTGGAATGTGTATGTTGATCCTCCTCTGTACAGGAGAAGTGAGCAATGCAGACAGCTCACATCAAGCTTCTTCTCATAATCGAAAGCTTCTCTCAGAGAGGATATTTCCCAAAGACAGGCGAACAGCTGTGTAATGCGAAACCATCTGAAAGCCCTTGATATCTCCTGTTGTGATTTTATTTGGCCACCAGGGTGTGCTACACTGGTTGGAATTCACACCACCAGGACAATACAACTTGTTAGGTAACTATAGCTGTGAGGCAAAGCACAGATATTCAAAGCTTTGTTTGAAAGGCGTAGCTGTGGGGGATGAATGTGTAGTGTTCCCTTACAGCCTAACTCTGTGGAATATCCTCAAGGACATTTGGGAAGTCGCACTGTTTCCAGAAGTATCATTTTAAAACTTAATTTAGCCGAATACGTTTAATAATTCATCAGAAGCTTCACAGGTGTGATATCATCCTAAGTCTTATTTCCCTTCTCTTTTCATAGGGGCCACGTGGTTTGCTGGGACCTAAGGGACCTCAGGGACCTTCTGGACCACCTGTGAGTCCCTGCACCTTCCTAAGACTTTCTCATATCCACGCTGTTACTGTAGACTTACTGTTTAGACAGAAACATTTTTTAACCCTCTCATAAGCATCAAGAATAAAAGAAAACGCAAACACCCAAAAGGAAACATGTCTCCTTATATGTTAATGAGTTAAATGTTGATGTCCACTGCAAAGTAAAACTTTTTAATAATTTTAAAACACGATTTAGTTTATTCTAACCTGTCTTCATCTCATTTTCTGCAGGGCGTCACCGGAATGGATGGCCATCCTGGACCCAAAGGAAACATTGTAAGGGGAACTGCTAATGTACAGCATCAGGGAGCGTGTTCATGTCCAAAAAACACGACACAGACAGCTGAAAATAACCAATTCAACAACCCTCTTTTTGCTTTACCTCGCCTTGCTAACTGCACTCTTACTTAGCAGATCATGAACAATAGACCAGCTATGTTTAGATCCGTTTGAGCAGGCCACCAGTGCCATTTGTACCATTCCAGGTCAATTTCTTTTGGAGGCTAATGAGAGAATACCTGGCAGGCGCAGTGTCTGTGGTGTTGGAAATCTTCCAACTAGGTAGAGATGGAAGATCAACAACGTTCCCACATTCTCAGAGCAGGCCAAAATAATTGATTTCCAGCTACTTGAGAAGGATGCTGTTCTCTGTTTGTGGTTCAGTGTTTTTTCAAGTGCAAGAATGTGCACTATGTGCTACATGTGTGTGTCTGCAAGCCTAAGCCAACATATTACGCAGTTTGTCCACTGGTTATGGTCAGCTTTGGTCTAAGTGGTTAATTATTCAGGATGTGTTGGTGGACGGCTTCTAAATTGTATCTATCGAAAGCAACATTTCACTTTTAATGAACCACAAATCACGTTGTCACGGCACGTTTTCTTCCAGTAAATAGATTCATCAATCTTTCTATATATAATGAGAGCTCTAAAATGAAGCGGATTGTTTCAGGGACCTCAAGGAGAGCCAGGACCTCCCGGACAACAAGGCAATCCAGGTGCCCAGGTCAGTGACGAACAGGCAGTCTGACATTAGATTTTGCTCTCATTCATCAAATGCAGTGTTGTGAGCATTTTGTTTCACCTCCTCAGGGACTTGCAGGGCCTCAGGGAGCCATCGGACCTCCAGGAGAGAAGGTAAGATATCACATGATCACAATATAATCAATGTATAAATGGAACCAGGAGCTCCATAGTGTCCATTTTACGGTGTGATTAACTCCTCTGATGCAACTCCACATGATTTTAAAGACAAACTAATTTTGTGTTTATTTCTTTATTTGTCCAACTAACATGCAAATGTGAGATAGTGAAGATGATGAATGTGTCAATAGAACAAAATGCTGAACATCAACATGTTCCCACTTTTCCTTGTGACTATTGAAGCGAGCTGATGTTAGCATTTAGCACACTGCAGCGCTGCCTAAGCACAGTCTCCGAGAGCATGGCAGCGCCCTCCTTCACTTTCCTTGAAGTCCTGTCTTGTCCTATGTCTAGGGTCCCACTGGAAAACCAGGATTGCCGGGAGTGCCAGGAGCTGATGGTCCACCGGTGAGTTTATATACCACACAGAGAAATGAATGCTTTTCTCCTCAGCAGTCTTTTTGCAGTATATATTTTCACTGAAATATACATATAACATATCTGTGTATAGGTAAAAATGACCCACCCTCACATAGACATTTACCTGTAAATCTCTTTCCTATCAGTGCACAGACAGCTCAGAGCGCACCTGTAAGAATGGCAGACATGTTTTGGAAGGCACCAGGTGGCACTATGAGAGACAGAGACGAGAGACGCTGTGAAATAGGAATAACTGTACTGGAAGATAAAGACACATACACAGATGGTGCCAAAAATGATGGATGTGGTGTAGGAGAGCACGGAGTGATGAGGACAGGGAATGTCACATGATGTGCATTGGTCCTTTAAAGGCTTTTAGCTCTCTGCTATATATACACTCAGCTTCATTTTATTCATCTATTTGCCGAATCTTCCATCAACTGCAATATTCTCGTTTCTCCATGTCAGTGTTCGCTCTGTGCCCGGCCTCTCTCATTCTTTATCTGGTTCCTTTTCTATCATTCTGTCATTTCACTGAAAACCGTAACGTAACATCCACGTGTAGATTAGACGTGTGTGTTTTTCTATTATATACTGTGGGTGCTCATGCATGCACGGTATATGTGAAGTGTATTGTGAAGTACCACAATGGCAGGCTTGACTTTTTAAAGCCCAGTAATAGCCATTAGTGCCTCTATAATACTGTGCATTAAGAATAAAACTCCCAAATGAGATTGAACTGTAAAGATTCTCATTCCACGTTTCCACACTGATACATCCTACAGTAGCTTTACAACCCAGTCCCTCCATTATAGGGGGTGCTGTATTATTTATGGTGGTAATTATCTTGTAATGAGATGCAATAATATTTGCCTTAATAATTCACAGGGTCACCCTGGAAAGGAGGGGCCTTCTGGAGAGAAAGGACACATGGTATGTTTTATTTCCTCCCCCATTTCTCTCACATTTGGAGCCTGCATTTTTAGCCTTGTTTCTTCTCCCTCTTGATGTCCCAGTTTTTGAATAAAACATTTTTGCATTCATTTTGCAGTTTGGTATATAATGGTCACACTGTGGGTTCATGCGTGTACAGTGACTGTGTGTGTTACTAGCTCTCATCAAACATCTATCTCTCCAGGGCCCTGCTGGCCCTCAAGGACCCATTGGTTATCCTGGGCCCCGAGGCGTGAAGGTGAGGATCATTAGAAACCACTAAGAAACTCATGTGGACTATTATTATCTATTAGTGCTTTGCAATCCACTGTTCTTATGAGCTAGTAGTCTCCAATTATCTTATTACGTGACTCAGAACAAAGACATTATTTTCAAGGTTCGCCCAACCAGCAAGTAAGAAACAAAAAGTATAACACATTAAAAGTCACAGTTTCCATGCGTATTATCTACATCTGTTCCATGAAATTATAATTTAATTAATTTGATTTGAGACATATAGACTGTTTTTGTTCCGATTACTACAAGAAAGTAGAATGTTTTCAGATGTTACATCTTTTAGCACCCCACCCCAGGTGGTGCTCAGGCCAGTCTGAGGGACTGATAACAGCTCAGGGCACACAGCCCTGCCTCAGTTGGTGTCATTAGCTACTGATAAAACCAAGACCGAAGAAATCCTATTAAATAAATCTTGGCAAGAGAGTGTGACTGATTCAATCATTAAAGCTTCCACTGGGGGAAAAGGGGGAACACACAAACGGCTAGACTTCCAGCTAACAGTGGCCCTGAAGTGTGCACTCTCTCCGGTGAGACAAGGAGCCTGGTGAAGAAAGAAAGAAAGCTGTGAGGATTTTAGATACGATGAAGTACGGACAAAACATTTAACTGTAGTGAATACATCACAGGCTGTAACCTACACAGCACACTTGACTGACACATTAAAACTTGTTGCAAACCTGTGGTATTCCCACTGCTCTTGAACATCCTGTTGTCCCCGCAGGACCTCATTTACTACAATTCAAGGATCACCTCCTTTGTCTCATGTGCACCCTATCGGTCTGTAACGTCTGCCTGTTCTTGCATTACAGGGAGCTGACGGTGTGCGCGGTCTCAAAGGAACCAAGGGTGAAAAGGTTAGGAAAGAGTGTGTGAAAGGAAAAATGGAAGTCTTTTTATGAATTATGCTGAACAATAGTGGTGATGACGATAATGGCTGCGGTGCTGAAATCTTTCACGGTTATGATAACCTCAATGAAATTCTGCGAAATTTGTCTGAATTTCGATGGAAAGGGACTATGAATGGTTTCTATGGCAACAGGGGACCTTGCCAAGACTCCACATCTGTGCGTGTGTGCGCTTGTCTTTGAGTATTTGTCTGTGTATGAATAAAACACAAACGGTTTCAATATCTGTGTTATTCAATTACTCCTCCTTCGTTACATCCTCACCTCTCCTGTCTGAAATGTTTCTCTTTTTTTTGCTAGGGAGAAGATGGCTTCCCGGGCTTCAAGGGAGATATGGGTATCAAGGGCGACAGGGTGAGGCTTCTTTGTTTGTATAGCATAATAATAATATTAATAACTTAATTGTGTTGGGGAAGCACTGCTGTGATGGTAACCACTGGTAACCCTAAAGCCTCTGTGACTTGTGGGTAATGAGCAAACATAAGGTGTTGTTCCATCTGCCAGCTGTTAGTGTGTCCTTTTTTTTATCCACTCAGCCTCTTTCCAGTAAGTCTTAACCTCGACAACTTTAGGAGGCAGGCACAAGTTTGACAGGTGTATCCGGCTTCTTTTTCTCAACACCATTAGGGATTTACACTGTCAAGTCGCAGGCAAAACACCTTTTACACTGAGAAACATAACTTGCACCAGTCCTTACTTCAAACATTAAACCCCACATCCCAGACATACCTGTCTATAGCTGATTGCCGAGACGAGGGAGAAATCAATGACACTTTAAACCCCCCCAAACCCTAGAGAGCCATGGGGCTCCAGCCTGTTTTCCTCTGGAGATGTAGCAGATCCAGATGAAAGCAAAGATTTGAGGAGGCTCTGGAGGAGACACATATGGACTAGAATCTAAATGAGTCCTTTTTAAGCACGGTTGTGAAAAGCGCATGTTTGTGTGCAGGACTTCTCAGTTTAAAGTGTTCCCTTTGATGAGCCTGTAGGAGCAAGTCAAGTACAGTTTGCTTGATGCTGTTGTATGTGTACTGGAGTGTGGACGTGTGTGCACCCATATGCTTGTGCAACGCCGCACGAGCCTTTAACTAGATACCTTTCACACACCAGTGGGTCTCCCTGGCAGCAATCGGCTGTTTGAGCGACTTTGTGCGTTTAGTCTTGCTAGAAGAACAATCTCACACAGAGAAGCCATAATGGGATCGCTAACTGCTTTAAGGCACAGGCAGCAATGGAGATTAGCGTTTACACTCTCTAAGCAACTTCAACCTCATACCTCAAATTCCCCCAACAGATGGATTTAGCTAAAAAGGATGAAATATAAAATCTGCATGAATCATATATGTACAGTTCATATCTTCACAGAATGACACAGTACACAACATATAGTAGTAGTAGGTAGTTTTTTATCCTTAATCCCTTCACTCATTCTGAGCAATAGTGACATTATGGAGCATTCGCTGTGCAAAACATTACGTTATATATCAGACTTGTTATTTGAAGATTGTGCTGCTTGTGCTTCCCAGGGAGAGCTGGGACCAGCAGGACCCAGAGGAGAAGATGGGCCGGAGGGGCCAAAGGGACGTTCAGGTCTTCCAGGAGATGCTGGTCCTCTTGGTCCAGGTGGTGAGAAGGTACGCTCCCTCTCAGTAGTTTAGCTACTTTGTCAACACCTACATTTTACACTAACTGATAAAACTGAATAGAATAACAAATATTATTTTGTGTCATGAGTCAAATTTGATTTAGTATGGCGGATCAGCATGGGCTCGACAAGGAAAATAGCTTTTCCAATCATTCTCTGCTGAACAGAACCCATTTTTCACTGGCAGCATGAAATTGATTCCGTTGTTAACGCTCTTTATTGATAAACTGAACACCGTGTAAACTGTTGCTCACATGATTTCAGACATTGTGTTAAAAAAAGAAACTGAATTCTTCCAGGAGATGTGGCCTCCTAATGATCTTCCACTAAAACGCTTAGAAATAGGCTCAAACAGATGATGAGCGTGATTCAGATTGTGCTAACAAACGCATTCGCAATCTGTGAATGTGCCAACATTTGTGCGTTTAAACACTGAGCCACGTCCTACTAAATGGCGGCGTTGTTTTTAGCAGATGCTTCAGCACCAAGGGCTGCTACTATCATAACCAATACTATTTACATGCACAGCTGTACACATGCAGTACATTGCAATGTGACACTTATCATTTCTAAAAATCTATTAACCTGACATTGATATTTCATCTACAAATTCAACGAAATAGCAAGAGTGTGAAATGTTTAATAGGAACATTTCATTTGATTTTTTTGCATCGGCCTCATAGTTACGGCTTACTGAGTGCTAATTGGCTTTTCTTTTTACAGGGTAAACTTGGAGTTCCTGGATTGCCAGGATACCCAGGAAGACAAGGACCAAAGGTAACTGCACACATTTCTGAAGGATATCATTATGGACTGATTTGAGTACAGTGTAACTTTAAAATCTATAGCACTAAAAGACATTATTTGGTAAAATAAAATGCCACTACGTGTATTATTGTGTGTATTTGAACATAAAATCTTGATGGCTCCTGCTTCAGCCTCTCCGAGGCACAGCTGCACTTTGTCTATCGGACATGCTTGGAGCTCCCTGATCAAAGAGATGAGGATTTGAATATGCCTTTTGTTGTCAACACACAGGTCCTTTTGAAAACAATAAACAAATGCTTTTATTTATAGTGCACTAAGCCTCTTGTTGCATTTGATTAGTGATATGACGGGGAATACAAAAGAGATGTCATTTTTAGGGTTGGTCTCTCAATGAGTTATTACTTTCTTTGTCACACACAGGGATCTCAGGGTTTCCAAGGTTTCCCTGGAGCCAATGGAGAGAAGGGAACTCGGGTAAGTGAGATAGACTTCTTATTATTCTCCTCATACATACGAGGGTTGGATCAATAGAGGCATACGATTTAGGACAGGCTCATGTCCCAGCTCTGGATTTATCAACCCAGAGGAAGCTGTGTGCATCTAAAATACAGATTTTCACCAAGGACAGAAAGACCGTTGCATTCCTTTTTCATTACCACTTACACAACTCATGAAACACCCAAAGCATTATTTATCACTTCTGTGGTACTTGAGCAATATTTCATTTTCTTTGTTTAAGAGATGGGTCATTAGCTCGCCTGCAAGAGTAATGGTTTGTCACCAAGAGTGGATCAAGGCGCATAAAGCTTCTTCACAAAACATTTGCGAAGTTTACGGGACCGAGCTTGCAGATACAAGATGATAATAGAGCTATTAACATACACAGCACTTGTTTGCAACTTGCAATTGTTTTCTCATTAACGTTGCGTGGAGTTTTTGTAATAGTAATATTTCTGTCAATTGGAAATGCAATTTATTATATTGTGCATCATAAAATGCCCTCATCTGTGTGAGCAGTGAGTGATGACATGTATGCACTTTCAAAATGGTCCATTCTTCATTCATATTAAATGTTATCCCAGGGCTTAAATCTGCTTTGTTTTTAGTGTCTGCTGGCATGAGACTCATTCTTCCACAGGATGCAGCCTCTTCATCATGCGAGTGCCACTCCTTTCATCGTTGTGTGTGTTCTCCGTATTCACAGGGAACTGCAGGAAAGCCTGGCCCACGCGGACAGAGAGGACCAACAGTAAGTCTTACTCAGCAGAGTTGGCTTATGCACAGATGGCAGGCCTGGCACCTGAGTGAAAAAGAAGCCTCGACCTGGTTAAGGGGATTCCAGACTGAGACAATAATTACACTTAGCATTTTCAGGTCACATCTACTGCATGTCGTAGGATGATTTTTTAATTGCGTTGTCTTTTCTCAAGGGCCCTCGAGGAGAGAGAGGACCAAGAGGACCAACAGGAAAAGCCGGACCAAAGGTGTGTAAAATATTTAGCTACCTCCATCTTGCATATAATGTGGTACAAATTCATCATTTACTTCTTATTTCGTCTCTTCAGGGCAACTCAGGAAATGATGGCCCACCAGGACCTCCTGGTGAGAGGGTATGTACCATCACATCCATCATCCATTTATTCATTATAGCCAGGATTATATATCCGTTTCCATAAGAACAAAAACAATTGTTGATCAGCAGATGTCTGTTGTTTGCTTCAGGGTCTGCCAGGTCCACAGGGACCAACAGGTTTTCCAGGACCAAAGGGCCCCCCTGTAAGTCCAAACTCATACACCACACCAGTTTCTACATAATATGTCGTAGTAATTCTCTGTGTACTGTACCAATACTGCATATTCAAATATTTGTGTGTTTGTCAGGGACCTGCAGGGAAAGATGGATTGCCTGGACATCCTGGACAAAGAGGAGAGACTGTGAGTAACTGGTCTAATCACTCAGTTCTTTGACTGTTTTCCAAACAGTCTGTGTGACAATTATGTTTTTGCTTTTGTAATGCACAGGGATTTCAAGGCAAGACCGGCCCCCCTGGACCCCCAGGTGTGGTTGGACCTCAGGTGAGTCTCATAAATAAACCTAAATAAAAAATTTGTATTACACTCTTCATCGTAGAGATACTGTCCAAAATGTGCGTGCACAAAAAGACAACAGGAACCTTTAGGCTAGCAATAAGATGCGTACCAGTAATGCTACCGGAACACTTTCTAAGCATTTTGTTTGTCTTACAAAAATAAAACAATCCTTTCATATTAGCAATAGGCTCTTCATCCATTATGCATAAACGTTTAACAGACTTTCCCTCTCAGCCACTCGAATGCAAGCTGAGAACATTGATGATAATAGAGCTGTGTGTGGCCCTAATGACTAGTAGGCCTCCCACACAGCAAATGCTCAGCTTCTCCACGCTATGTTTTGTAATAGATGCTGAAATTGTAACATTCTTTTTATATTTAAAATGCTGATTTTGCTCACAAGGTTCTTACTGCCTTCCTCCTAACTGCAATTTCTTTTCTTCACAGCACCTCTGCAACTGGGTTTTATTCTACAGTGTCCATAACTGTGTGTGTTTGTAGGTAATGTGTCTTTCCTTTTTAATGTAGGGACCAACTGGTGAGACTGGACCAATGGGAGACCGTGGCCACCCTGGACCCCCAGGCCCACCTGGTGAGCAGGGTCTGCCTGGAGCTGCAGGGAAAGAAGGAGCCAAGGTGAAATATGAAACCCCCATTTACCCTCATATACTTTAGAATAATAATAGTGCAAACATTTGGTAAACATCACATGCAGATATTTTGCTAAGGGTAATTTTATGATCACAGAAAAAAAGTCCCTAACATTACATTTATAAAATTAATATCATTGTGTTTTGACCTGCAGGGTGACCCTGGCCCTGCTGGCCCAGCAGGTAAGGATGGCCCCCCTGGACCAAGAGGTTTCCCTGGAGAGAGAGGTCTTCCAGGACCTGTGGTTAGTATTAGTTTCTGCTATGTAGAGTAGCTCTTCACAGATATCTTACACCTTGCTTATTACATAATAGTTCTGGGACAAAATCACTGTAAGACTATGCTGAACTTCAAGAATCAGACCAGATCTCTGAGTGGGCTTCAGAGGAGGAACAGTGTGCTCAAGGCTGTTTATTTATTTTTTTAATTTTTAACTTGCTAAGTAATGTCCTGAGAGTTATGCAAGCGGTATTTTCTTCTGACTCCAGACTAGTTGGCTTTTTGTTTCCGTTCAAACTGCAGAAATTATGCGATTCACCTGTTCTTTTGTAATGTAGTGGATGTTTGCTGCACTTTTGGTAAATAAATGTTCTAGCTGCCTGCTTTCTGTCTTCACTTTGGGGAATAGGGGAGGCTTTCCATCTCATGCTGAGACCCTTTGAAGTAGCGAGTCCAGTGCAGGGCAGGATGTGTGCTTCCCCAACAGATGTGTTTGTTTTCTGAAGCTTTCATTTTCTTTCGTTCTGCAGGGGGCTCACGGCCTGAAAGGGAATGAGGGTCCTCATGGCCCACCTGGCCCTGCTGTGAGTACAATTTACTGTGTCTGCACTGTCTAACTTCGTTCTCGCCTCCAATATTTCGTCTTCATCTCTGGAAATTGTCTTCCCTGTGAGGTTCTCAGCCTCCATTGTTCCAGACTCTCACATAATACTGCCTGAAGTCTGGAAGATAAAAATACGATTTACTTTCATTGTTAAAACTCTGATGTCTGTTCTGATGATATAATATTACTGTGTGGTCATGGTTGTGCTGTAGGGTTCTCCTGGTGAACGTGGTCCTGCTGGCCCAGCCGGACCTACAGGTCTTCCTGGACGTCCTGGCCCCCAGGGTCCTCCAGGCCCTGCTGGTGAGAAAGGTGGACCGGTAAGAACATTTGACTATAGCGAGTGGTGCAACACCAAGAAAGAGATTTCAATGATTAAGACTGATGGACAATATGGTGTTTAGGGAGAAAAAGGTCCTCAAGGTCCAGCTGGAAGAGATGGTATTCAGGGACCAGTGGGTCTACCAGGACCTGGAGGACCTCCTGGACCACCTGGAGAGGATGGAGACAAGGTGAGAAGCTTTGTTGGTTTGTTTTTTTATTCCAGTTAAGAGAAATGTAATGACATTCAGTAAAACTGCAGTGAAGCACACATTCTTAGCCCTCTGCTATGCACACGCAGACAAAAACAAATACAAATGTTAAGTGATTTGCCATCTTCCAAAGATGCTAAACTTTGCAGCTGAGACTTAAGCCAAATTTTTTCCATGTGTCTTTCCCTGTGACCTTATACACTCTGAGGGGAATTTGTCTGACAGTTCGCATCGATTAACAGATCTTTAAAAGGTGAACCTGTTGTGTTGCTGCTTTGCACCCTTCCTTACAAACAGAGGAGAGCGAGGAATTTTGTGACAGAATGTGTGAAAGTGACCCTTTAGTATTCAGAAGAACGAACAACTCATCATCCCTTCTAAAGCGTTTGCAGGAAGCCCAGCTATGGAGATACTCAGAGGATAATCTCTTATCTTTTGAAGAATGCCTCAGTTCTTAACTGGCTTTACTTTGGTCCCTGTGGTGCAAACGGACACGGAGAATACAGAGGGTATTTGCCATACAGATAAAATAGATCTCACAAGCAAATGTTTACACACATTCGGACACTTTCTCATTATAAGCCCTGTTCACAGGGACAGGAGGACTCCAAGGCCTTTATTTAAAAGACTAATACTACCTCACAAAGAGTATTCTGTGACTCAAACCCAAAACTAAATGCCTTTGGCTTTTGTGGTTATTGTCATTATTTCTCCAAACTCCCACAGAATGTGGGCGCTTTGAGCAAAAGGGTGCAAGTTTACTTTTTTCTGGGAATTCTTTTGCCACAGCGATTATTGTTGGCTAATTATCGGCTCTGTTTTGGCTGATGGTAGCACCAGTGACTCAACCATCATGATAAGCACCAAATAAATGTTAGCTATATTTGTCGCCATTTGTTGGAGGAGGAGTGATGTAATTCATTCGAAAAAAGTCTTTCTAAACTGAGATTTGGTTGAGTTTAGCTTTAAAACAACATGATGTCATTTTATCTGATGTGGAGAAACATGTGTGTATTAATTTGAATTCCTTCCTCAGGGAGAGCTGGGAGAACCAGGCCAGAAAGGAAGCAAGGGTGACAAAGGAGAACATGTAGGTTATTTTTACTATTATTATTATTTTCTTATTCATTTTTTCGTTGTTGTTTTCATAATGTTAATCTGCAAGATTGTGAGAGTAATCCAATTTTTCTGTGAATATATAGGCTTTGAATAGTATAATAAAATTAAATTGTATAAACAAATAAATAAGGTTAAATGTCATGTTGATGTGTCCCTTCTACTCTGCAGGGTCCACCTGGTCCTACTGGTCCTCAAGGACCTGTTGGAGCTCCTGGTCCTGCTGTAAGTGTCCAGATTTCGTTATTTATTCAAGTAACGTAGTGTCTTATTTAGTGCTTCTGATTGTGATCACTTGATTCATCACATTGTGCAGGGTGCAGATGGTGAGCCTGGTCCCAGAGGTCAGCAGGGTCTGTTTGGACAGAAGGGAGATGAAGGAGCAAGAGGATTCCCTGGACCTCCAGGCCCAGTTGGGCTGCAGGTAGGTGCTACCATGAAAAATGTAAACTGTGGTCAAATGTTAAGAAACACTGAGACAGTATGATTAACTCACCTGCACACTTTTTAGGGGTTACCTGGGCCACCTGGTGAGAAAGGTGAAACTGGAGACGTTGGTCAAATGGTAAGAACTGGAAGTGGAGAATTGATAGGTTGTGCAAATAATATTATTATTCAATGCATCAATGGTGAAATGCTTTGCCTGTTCTCTTCTCTTAGGGTCCACCAGGTCCTCCTGGTCCCAGAGGCCCCTCAGGACCCCCAGGAGCTGACGGCCCTCAGGGACCTCCCGGTGGCATTGGAAACCCCGGTGCTGTCGGAGAAAAGGTAAACTTGACTCCTGTTTGGGTAACTGTGTCACTGCAGATGAATGTGCTCGAACAGAGACAGAGTGGTGCTGTCAACACGTCACGTAGCACAGTGAAAGTTTGATGGAACTTTTACGCACGAGCCTGTGCCTATTAATAAAGTAACTGCTGCACCACTAATGCTAGTTGGTACAAGTGTAAACACTGACATCTTCATTTGATTGTTCAGTCTTATCATGATTATTAACCAAACAACTTATGGATCATAGTTTTTCACAGATGATTCATCAATGTGAATTTGGGCTACCGTGTAATCACACTTGGGATGCTGTATATTTATCTTTTGTCTTTGGCTTTAAAGTGGATGAGAGGAGGCTTTTTTTTCAAGGTGGTACCTCTAAATAGTACTAAAACTGACTTTATGTCATCAATCCCAAAAAACTACAGCACAGTAACACATTTTTTAAACTTGCCTATGGAACAGTTTTTATATAACACCATGGAAATGAATCAGCAGTTTGTTTGAGTGCTCGGCAGTGAAGAGTGTGAATGATAGCATTTTATGAGGCTTTTGCATCCATTAATATTACACATGTCTATTTATATGATAGCCTGTCAAATGGGCAGTGATCAACCTCTGCAGAGTAATAGATGTGCAAAAATATCGAATGGACAGGCTGCCAACCCTAACAGTATTATTGTAGAGAAAATATGAATAAATACTCAAAGGCACTGTTCCTGCATTTCTAAAATGACAAATACATTATTAAAGGCATCTCTCATAAAATCAGCTCCCACTCTTATTTTCTGCTCCTATTTAATTATGAAAGGCCTGCTTTGGCAGCTTTTGCAGCTGGTGGACTGCACCGCTGTGCACTTTCTAATTTCTGTCCATAGTGATGGTGTGATTTGTTTTATCTACAATAAATTCACCTTTATAATGCCCCTGAGGTTAGCCTATCATTCCTGTGCAAACAAACACAGTGCTATTTTGGCTAATCGCGCTACAGCTGATCTGGCATTTTATTAGCCAGCCCGGGGAGCTGGCAAGCAACTGATGCTTTTTTGTAAACACATCCCTCATGTAACAGTGATGAGCAGCTGTCTTTCATCCTTAGTTTTCCTGTTGTCAGCAGATTTTACAAAGAAGCCCTTTGGAGGAAATGAGCAGGTTGTGGAGTCGAGGCCTGTGCAAGGCATCTCAGAGATGCAGCATTGCAGAAAGAGCAAAGTACACCCCGAATACAGGGGGATCAGTCTTGCATTTTAATAGATGTGCCAGCTGCTTAGAGTGGATTTCCTGAAAGAAACAAGACATGTTTAGGAAGACAGCCAGACACTAATTTAGACTATTGGTTGGTTCTCACAACACAGAGCATTTTGTTCATGCTAGAGAGAATCTGTGTATGCTTATCCTAATACTTCACCATATGGTTTGTCACTGGCTCTGCAGAGCTGTGCTACCAATGTTTTTCTTCCTAAAGCAGGTGTTGCACATTGCATTTGCAGTAAACCTCAGCAGGGTGGACGGTAGACTAATGTGACAGTGAGTAACAATAGTGCCCAGTGTATAGGTGGGTCAACAGGGCATCTGTCCAATAAGGCAAAAGGAAGATAACAAGATATATGGGCAGGGTCCATGGAAAACAGTCAGGTCAGCGATGTCCCTGCAGCAGCCAACCCAATCTGCCTGCACTTGATGGATTGTAATCTCTTGTGTCATCGTTTTCAATCCCTATTTGGGTGACAAGGGCACGGCAGTGTGAGAGCAGCTGTAAATGATGGGATATTTAGAACCATGTTCGATTAACAAATCATCTTTCTGATAAAACATGCAACCCCTCTGTTTTTTTTCTGATCAGGGAGATGCTGGTGAAACAGGAGAGCCAGGACTTCAGGGAGAAATTGGTCCACCAGTGAGTAACGGTCATTCTTTCTTCAGTTTCACATGACAAAAAAGATGAGATTTTTTTTGTAAAATAACAAAAAATGAGTTATAAGGACTTTGGGAATATAAGTTTGACTACCAGCTATGTCTCTAATCTTTACGTTACTTTTTCTAACTTGCTACTTATATTTTTTCAGGGTTCAAGAGGAGAACGTGGTGAGAAGGGAGAGTCGGGTCCAGCCGGTGCAGCTGGACCTCCTGGCCCCAAGGGTCCCCCTGGAGACGATGGTCCCAAAGGCAGCCCCGTACGTTCCATTTCCAACTTCTGTTTAAGAAAATACATTGTGTCCACATATCATCACATCACGTTTCATTGTGATGTGAAACAATGTCTTATGTATAAAAAAGCTACTTTCATTGATTTTAGGGTCCAAGTGGTTTCCCCGGTGACCCCGGCCCACCTGGAGAACCTGGTCCTGCTGTACGTATAACATGAGTCGTTACCTGAACTGCAAACACAAACTGTGTTCTTTGTAGATTCTGCTAAATATAATGCAGCAAGACTGAGGTTCTGTCTCGATCTTATGCAGGGGTTAGATGGTCCAGCTGGTGACAAGGGAGATGACGGAGAGGCTGGTCAAGCTGTGAGTGTTTAGTGTCTTTACTGAGAAAAATAAGATTGTTGTTTCAAATATAAATTGGTTGATTTTTACTTACATTTTTTAACTAGGGTTCCCCTGGTCCCACTGGAGAGTCTGGTCCATCTGGACCACCAGGAAAGAGAGTAAGTAATTGTGCACCTGTGCTCTTTCTACATTGTACTTTATGTTTGGGTGTCAAAATGCTATTTGTGGCACAATATTCATTTCTGTCTGTTTTTATTTGATCTAATTCTAAATAGGGTCCCCCAGGAGCCACAGGACCTGAGGGAAGGCAAGGAGAGAAAGGAGCTAAGGTAATGCATTAAACAAATATAGCAAATTCTCTTCTTTGTTTACTACACCAGTGATGTCAAGTAACCAACAAACAATAAGCACCAATTAAATGGTTTGTGTATCCTATTTTTGTGTAAAGGGAGAGTCTGGCTTGGAAGGTCCCCAAGGAAAGACGGGTCCTGTTGGCCCTCAAGGATCACCTGGCAAGCCTGGTTCAGAAGGTCTCAGGGGTATCCCTGGCCCAGTTGTAAGTTGTCTGTTTTTTGTGCCTTCATCCCAATTCACCACAGTTAAATTGAAGTCGTAAAGTATTGTAGAAACAGTATGTAAATCAGGTGTACATGGGTTTCTACTAAATGCCAGAACATAAAGGAGCAGTGACATTTACAGAAACAGCAAAGACTAAAAACATAATTGGTATTTTTGTGCAGGGAGAGCAAGGTCTACCTGGTTCTCCAGGCCCAGATGGACCTCCTGGACCTATGGTGAGTAGACCAGACTCCTTTTGACTCTTTTACTTGAGGTATCTCATGTAACGGGAGCCAGTAAATATGTACTGATCCACTATCTCCTCTCTAATGTGAAATCACTGCAACAGGGACCTCCTGGTTTACCTGGTTTGAAAGGAGACTCTGGTGTCAAAGGAGAAAAGGTGAGCCTCTCCAACACGCGCTCAACTGATCTGAATGTTTTGATGTAGAGCATAAGCTCCAGTAAATACTGTAACATAGACTAATGGAGCTATTAAGTAACAAATTGATTTGATTCATTGTTTGCCTCCAGGCTTGAAATCATTATCGTGGTGATTAGTGGAAGTGTCAGATAGATGTATTATAGAGCTAATGTTTGTGCTGGTGTGCTATTGAGTGTTGTATTGACAGCACGTGTGGGAATTGTTCTGTGCCTTCAGGGTCATCCGGGTCTTATTGGTCTTATCGGACCTCCAGGTGAACAGGGAGAAAAGGGTGACAGAGGTCTACCTGGTCCTCCAGGAACATCTGGTCCTAAAGGAGACAATGTAAGTAAATAGAACCACACAAAAGTCCTAACATGATTTAATATTGATATTGTATACAAACGACTAAGAAGTGAACAAGATTTATGGATTCATAAATTTCTTTCTCTTTTAGGGTATTGCTGGTCCCGCAGGTCCACTTGGTCCTATTGGTCCTCCTGGATTAACTGTAAGAGTCCGCTCATCATATGTGTTGTATTATGGAATATGTACAATTATTACAGACATGTGATGTCTAACAGAATCTTCCTTAACTGGTCATCTTTGCATCTGTAGGGTCCTCCTGGTCCTAAAGGAGCTAAAGGGTCATCAGTAAGTGTTCATAAACAATAACAGATATTTCTCATGGCACTCACAACACTGTCTGCTCATAATCAAGCTTTCATTTAATTTGTGCTACTCAGGGTCAAACTGGACCAAAGGGAGAAACTGGTACACCTGGACAACCCGGCCCTCCTGTAAGTCGTTGCACTAGTCTTTTGAATTGTATCATAATTTCCAATAAGTCATTATTATACACTTAGTTTTATGTACAAACACAGCACATCTCCCTTCTTTCTCTCTGTGATAGGGCCCTCCTGGCGACGTTATCCACCCACTCCCCATTCACGCTCCCATCAAGGGCAGATCACGTAGGAATATTGATGCTAGCCAGGTGCTGGACGAATCACCTGCGGATGCCAACTATAAGGACTATGACGATGGCATGGAGGAAATCTTTGGTTCTCTCAACTCTCTTAAACTGGAGATCGAGCAGATGAAGCACCCGCTGGGCACGCAGAGCAACCCTGCTCGTACCTGCAAGGACCTGCAGCTCTGCCACCCTGATTTCCCTGATGGTTTGTATCAAAGTCCATCTAATATGAAAAATGAGGTGTACCGCGTAATCTTCCCCCTGCAGTGTTTAATGTCGCCGCTGAAATGACATTTATGACACAGAAGCTATAAAGAAATGCTGGAGAAAGCACAATGCTTCTGAATAGCAGCAGCAGCACAGTTTATTTTTTCATGTCTGCAAAAGTCACTGTTGGACGGATTCAATCGAAAAAATGATATGTTTATTGTTGCTGTGCATAAACCAAATAGTCGGATCTTTAAATGGAGATTTGAGACTTTTTCCAGTTTATATGATATGAGACATACAGCGAAATGAAATACATACATATATATCAATTCCTCACCTCTCCAGGTGAATACTGGATTGATCCAAACCAGGGCTGCTCTCGAGACACCTTCAAGGTTTACTGCAACTTCACAGCAGGTGGAGAGAGCTGCATCTTCCCAGATAAGAAGTCTGAAGGGGTAAGTCTGCTTTAGTGTAGGCAAGCATTCGCACACATACACGGGGACAGTCCGGTAAAGGACAAAACAGGCAGAGAGGCGCTAAGCTTAATACATACATGCTGTATACATAGCAGGAATATTTTAAGACATTGCTATGTGCAACTGTTATTCTATTGCACCCACTTATATAATTAGTGTCCACAAGATTATCTGGTATCTTGTTATGAAGAAAACGTGGGAGATTTAACAAACCTGCTCTGACAGATTGGGAGACGACTCTGTCATCCCAACTCCCTCATTCACTGCGTTTCGTCCATGCCCTACTCTGCAATTTTAGATAGAATGCCATGAGGACTTCATCAGCAGTTAAATCCTTTGGCAGGTGACAGACACGTTGAGAGGATTTTTGCTTCATTATGCGTGAGTGTGTAGAGCAGAGGAGAGGAGCAGAGTGGCGAAACACTGGCAACACTGTCTTTGACAAGTCGGGGGTTGTGTAATAGCACCGAGCTACAGGCATTTTAATGATCCCACTCACCGAGCCTCAGAGGAGCAGGAGTTTGCTTAAGCTCAGAATAATGAAGCAGACTTTTTATAGCGTACTGGTGATGGGCTGCTCTCATTTGTGTCGAGGGTGAAAAGAAAGGCATGTACTGCCCGTCTTTGCACTGAGACTGTAAAGACTCCCACATGCATTTATATTGGCTCAGTTATTAGGTGCCTGCCATATAAAAAGAATGGGAGTCAATGCATGGCAAAGCCATGCATAGACTCAATAAGAGCCTTTTTCTTAAAAATCAATAAATGTGGTTGAAGTTGAGTTGCCTCCCTCCTCAAAGTCAACTTTCACAATATGAGTCTGACTTTCACAATAAGAGTCTTATTGTGAAAAATCAAGA
>JAUMHF010000004.1:3189228-3272819 GCA_032359275.1 Microctenopoma steveboyesi | reverse complement strand
TGTTAGCACCTGCTCTCCGATTGGCTGACACTTGTTGCTCATGTTTACTGTGTGTGTTTGTAAATACTCTGTGAATCGTGCTCTCTGGTCGGGGAGCTACGTCTAAGGTTCAGCGGCGCAAGGTGGCAGGCACCTTCAAAGTTTCCCCAGGAACTTTCTAGTTATATTTATACTGTCCACATACTGAACCGAACTCTGCAGTCATAGGTAGCCTCATGGATTATGGACAAAGTCACCACGAGGATCTACTTTTTTTACTCTTTCCACTCTACTCAAACAATGGAAGACCACCGACAGGACAGCATGTGGCTAACGTAGACCATCTCCCAGCGCTAAATGATCTGTGGACCATCATTCATTGAGGCATTAAACCAGGGGTCCTCGAGGTCAGCTGTCTTGCTTCTTTTCCAAACATCCATGCACTCGTGGCTTCTGATTGGCTGAACACACCCAACCAGGTAATCAGCAGCGTTTGAGGCAGAAATAATTGGAAAACAAGCAGGACAGCAGCCCTCGAGGACCAGGAATGCCCACCCCTGCTAAGCCATTGACGCCTGTTTCATATCTAATGCTGCCGTCTGATCATAGAGAAATTCATCATTGTCGTGTCTGGGATCATTAGAGCTGTCTCTATTGGCAACTTTTCACGGTATAACAAAGTTAGTACTCCACGGCTGCAGAGCACTAGCTCTGAACAGCAGGGACGGAGGCAGCAACAAGAGCTCCTTGTAGGCGATTATTTCTTAATTAATCATTGTGTACTCATGAATTTTTCAGCAGCAATTAGCCACCATCTACAGTTTACACTGTACAAAATGGTATAATAGCTTACTGAAATATCCTGCCCTGGTCCAGTTCGTCTTGTTGATCTCACTGACTACTGTTTCAGGTCTGGAAGACGCCTCACAGGACAAACAGTGGGAGAAAGCAGGAAAACATACAACATTTGGGAGGGGATGTGTTTCTTTTCTTTAACGCTGCTCTTTTTTCCTCCTCCTGTTCTGCCTCTCTCTCGATCCCTGCCCCCAGGCTAGGCTCACATCCTGGGTAAAGGAGATTCCCGGTTCCTGGTTCAGTGAATTCAAACGTGGTAAACTGGTAAGCCAGACTCCCGACATTTCTTTTCCCTTCCCTGAATGCCTCTTATATTTTACAGAGCAAAATGGCAAAATGGCCCAAAGACACCCCAGGCACATGGTATAGTCACTACAAGAGAGGTTCTCTGGTAAGTGGCCCTGCCTGTGGTCCCAGAGTCTTGGCCGAGGCCTGGACTCTGTGTGCCCGAGGCTCTGCATGGTTCTGGTTCTACCCATAAAAGTATGTATATGCATTCGCACCGTGCTTGTTGGTTGGTACGTTGCTGCGGCGCATGACTCCGCATGATCCGCACGCACCCTCAGTTCAGAAACATACTGTGAGCGATGCTCTTACAAGCAAATGGAGGAGAGGCAAATGGAGATGGATAATGCTGGCAAAATTTGACAGCCCCTGAGTTTAATGAACAGAAAACACGATGCTGCTATTTTACTGCAGACATCCTGACTGTACTATCTACTCTGCCATACCTCTGCTACATTAAGAGAGCATCTCCTACGAGTGGCTGTGTGCCTTGACACCACTATAAACTCAAAAAGCATAGCCGCATCCACATGTAGGTGATTTAGAAGTGTGGACAAGAACACCTAGGAATGAAGACATCATTTTACAATATTATTCTTTTTATGCTTTAGTTAAAGTTCTCATCCTCAGCAGGTAATTCATCCTTTACAAGGGGGAAACATAAATGTCATTCCCTCTCTGCTGAAGCCCGCCAGCTGCACTCACGCTCCCAGTTTTGCCCTAAAACACTACTTAGATCCAGCAGAGGAACTCTGTGTCAAGCAGGTCAGGCACTCGGTCACCACCCAGGGGCTTCTGGGTACTTGGTTTCTGCTCACTTGCGGCTGTGATTATGAAGAGGTAATGTTTCCCTGGTGATGTTGGGCTGGAACCTCACGCTGAGCGGGACAGGGAGGGATGGGATGGAAGGTGGTTGGGGAAATGAGAAAAGCATGAGACCATCCAACAACTCTGAGGATGAAAACATCACAACAGTGTCACTTTTATGTGAGCCACTGTGCTGACACGCATTCTCCTCGACGAATTAGCCAATTGGATCAATTACTGGCATCAAACTGTCACATAAGTAGATGGTGAGAAATGGTTCTATCCCTGTTCTCGTGACAAGCTTGAGTGTCAGTATTCTGGGTTTGTATATGCATGTCTGCTACAGCGTGTCTGTGTGCGCGTGCGTGTGTGTGGAGAAAGAACAGCTCCGGACTCGCAGGCGGTTGGTTTGCTGCTCTGGCTGCATGGCGTGGATGTTGCATGCGCTCTACTGTCAGTAAGTCCCGTCTGTCTGAAAGAAGACACGATCACGTGGATCTAATGGATTCCTGATGGTTGGTATTGGGGCACTTATGGACAGTAAACTGAATCACGACGGCTGCCAAACACGACACAGGATTACAAAGTGCCATAATAAGCTTAATGGGATATAGTTTAGTTTTCTTTAACTGAAAAACAATCTATTCTCTTTGTTAATTACCAGCAAATTAACATAGAAATGTTCTCTCAGTGTATTTCCCATTAAGATTAGATTTTCCTATCGGATATATATTTTACATAATTAGGTAATAGAAATGTTTAATTACGTGATTAGAAGAATATTTTTTCCACATTGAGCCTTGAAAATCAGTTCTGCAAGATATACTACTAGATGGTACGTTCTTTGTCTATCACAGTTGTCAGTAAGAAATACACTCAAGAAATCCCAACACAGCAGCAAAGCAGGAAAACAAATCATAAATTAAATGTATCAGGATCCTAGGAGACAGAAACACTGCACAGCAGAGACATGACATTGTGTCCAGCAATCTTTTTTTCTCTATACACTGGTCCTGCCTCCTTGTGTCACGGTTGCGATGCTCACCTTCAACTGTGTTCCTGTTTTGCAGCTCTCCTACGTGGATGCAGAGGGCAACCCCATTGGCGTGGTCCAGATGACTTTCCTGCGGCTGCTGAGCGCAGCAGCCAGACAGAACATGACATACAACTGCTACCAGACGGTGGCCTGGCACGACCAGGAGCAGGACAGCTACGACAAGGCCATTCGCTTCCTGGGCTCCAACGATGAGGAGATGTCTTATGACAACAATCCTTACATTCGCGCCGTGGTTGATGGCTGCGCGGTAAGTGAAAGAGGCGTTTATGGAGTTTGGTGAGGTTTCTGTTGTCTCGGTAGAGTCTTGGTCACCCACTAACCCGCGCTTTCTCTTTTACAGGCGAAAAAGGGCTATGAAAAGACAGTACTCGAGATCAACACACCAAAAGTGGAACAGGTGCCATTTGTGGACATCATGTTCAACGACTTTGGTGGCTCCACGCAGAAGTTCGGATTTGAAGTGGGCCCTGTCTGTTTCATCGGCTAAGACTGTTTACTGAGCAAATGGAGAAAAAAAAGCATATTTTTGTTTTCTCAGAAAAAAAACAGTTGAATAGGACAATTCTATTTTTTAAAAAGTAATGTTTTTCCATAAAGCAACAAGTATGAATAAAATAAATCAAGTTGAGAATACAGTGAAATTCTAGACGAATAGAGGAAAATGAAATAACCTTGAAACCTCAGTGTGCCTTCTCCATCACATGCAAGTTTTGAAACTGGATGTCAGATCCTGTCTCCTGCACAACACACTTGCACACAGTCCTGGCCCCATGTCATCACAGTTGATTCTTTTTTTTCTGTCCCAAACAACGAAGGCAACCCTGAGAGCTGCAGCCGTGCCAGACGGTCGCAGTTTTTTTCTATGGACTCCATCTGATTAGGCTCTTCTCTTCTCTTTAGTTTGGACCTTGTGTTTACCTTTCATCTCCCTGGCATTTTCCACTTGTCTTTTGTTAGTTTGTTTGCTGATTCACTACAGGAGCTTTGTTTGTGCATAATTGTCTCCCCATTATTTTGGAATGGGCCTTATATATATAAATATATATATATATAAATATAAATAATTTTTATGTTTGTAAGTACATTCTGTATATTTTTCCTGGTAACGTTAATTACGTCTGGCTTCAAAACATGCATGTGACTTTAAGAATCGGGAGGCAGGAGATGGTAGATTAAGGGATAACAACGAAATTGTAGAAGCTTACCGAAAGTGAGGAAATTCGACATGTTAATTGAAAAGTTAAGCAAAACTAATTGGGAAGCCTTGTCTTGTTGCAGTTGTGGAGCACATCTTGTTGTAAATTAAGAGCATAATGGAAATAAAAGACGGAAATAAGCTCTGTGATATTATGTGACAGTTGATTTGCAGAACAAACAAACAAAAAAGTGCATTCCTCCTTTTGTGCCCTCTGAACAGAACACCTACCTTGGTGCCTATGTCATTAACTTAATAAACGGCTTCTGTTTTCTGACTGTGCAATGGGAGATGATGTCACATTTTGATGAAAACACTAAAATCAAAAACCTAGGTGCTATTTTCTCTCTCCTGTGGTGCTATGTATTTTTCTATTGTGTTTTGTTTGAATGAAAGGAAATACGTGGTGAAAATATCCCGCCACCAGCAGCCCCCACCCTGACTCTCTAAACCACCATATCTGACGTAGGTGGATCTTTGCTGCATCCATGTTGGTCTTTATGCTTTTTTAATGTTCAGCGGTGGTGTTTGCATGCGGTTTCCCTAGATATGCTCTCACAGATCAGTGCAGCATGGCAGCGTATTCTATCCCCTGCTTCAGCGGATTGCACAGATAACAAATGTGCCCGACACTTGTACCAAATGTTGGAATAACACGAGGGAACTAAGGTGACACTGTTGGCTTTGCATATCGTTGCTCTAAGAGGCTGCGTTTTTGGCTCTTGCTGTGGGATCATCTGTGCCACATCAAACGGATGGAACTGACAAGTGGACATGTGATTGAGCCAAAGCGTCCAAAGGGAGGAAAACCCTTAAACTTTCCACCAAAGGTTTTCACATATCTGTTTGGCTTTAATGGCCATTATGGCTTGAAATCTGTATGGGAAACAACTTGAGTACTTTTCCTGGACTTAACCACAGTAGAAGCAGGTCACCAAATTAGCCAGAAGAAATAGGTTGCTCATGCAGCATCAAAATAGCTTGTTGCCCTTATTGTTATTATGCTTTTTGTTCAAACTATGCACTCTCTATGCTTATGACCACTAGTATCTACCACAGAATTGTTACAGCTCTTCTTTTGTTTCCTTTTTTATCTTTGAATATGTGACTTGAACCGTTTCTGTTAAGATAACTCAGTATGCTTGTAGATCTTTGGCTTTATTTTATTTTTTATTTTTTTCATTGTGATGCAGTACACCCAAATTTAACAGTTCACTCTCCGTAAAAAAACTATTTTTTGTAAATTTCCAGAACCAGCAGTAATGCTGCCATTGTTTTGTTTTTTTTTGTAGATTTTCCGTTTGTCTGTCTGTTTGTTTTCACAGTCTTGTCAAACCTGTGTAAGGATAAGAGGATAGAAGATATATTGGTTTTTGTGTCAATAAATTCAAGTTTACTGTGGCCATCCACTCTTGTATGTCTTTTGAAGCATTAAAACCTATCTGTATGCATGAAATTGTAAAGTTTTTTCTCTTGTTGTTATAAGTGTAGCGTGGCATGATCTCCAGTCCACGTTTACTTCATCAGGATACATCAGTTTTTTCAATGCTAAAGGTGAATATAAAAGGTCATGTCCACAATTGTGAAGTGGAGAGAAACTGATGAACTTGTAACTCTACCAAAGCCAATGTTCGTTTGTAGTATATTTATTGTATTATTTAAAATAAATAAATAAATGTAAAGTGTAAGAGACCCCCTCTTTACGTGCACACAGGAAAACAGAAGGTTACTCATTTACCACATGCTATTTTACACAACATGCTATCTCAGATGACTCCTTTTTATCGGAGACTTTCAGGATGGCTTTAGCCACATCCATCGAAGAAGCAAGTTGTGTGTTCATGCTTCGAACCTGTGGCTATGTGAGTGTGAGAATGTATGTTTGTTGTGGAATTTAGACTTAAAATGCTGAATGAATGACTGGATGTCTGTATAGGTGGAATAACAAGTATGGCTATTATTAACCGCTTTATAAAATATGCATTAATAGTGTCAGACAATTCTAGCTCCACAGATGCGCCACACGAAAGACGTTGCCACGCTACATCTTTTGATCAGACATGCAGTCATCCTCGGATTGAGCCAGTTGATGTCTCGACAAACACTGCTTAAAGAACCTCCCCGGCTAGGCATTTTATGGGCAGCTAATGTATGTACATCTATCAATTCGAGGTTATTTTTCTACACTGCCTGCAGTGCGTTGTGATAAGCCAGAAAGAACAGGTATTGTCCATCGTGTGTTTTCCATGCATGCACAAAAACAAATGTGTTTTAACTCTCCTATGCAGCACTAATTTCAGTAATCTGTAATCTTCTTTAAGCTTTGATGAGATGGGTGGTGATGAATATGACTTGCAGCGCTTCAAGTGTCTCATTAGGAGAAAAACCTCGCACAGTGCACATTAAGCATTGCAAGGCTAATAAATAAGTAAAAAAAAATGTGCATGATACAACTTTCAATATTTAATGCAGTGTTTACAGGCTGGATTTAGGAAGATCAGAATGCCTGAATTCTACTGAGGCTGCATCCTGGGTGAGTAAGCAGAACCCAGAGCACAGAACCATTTACGATGGCAGTGGTGATAAATGGGCTGAGGATGATGGGACATTTTTTTTTTTTAAAGGTGTCTTTCTCCATATATGGCAACAGATGGCTGCCATATATATATATAGAACAGCACCAAAGTGCAATCAGCTTGTGAAAGATTCAGGATGTTGAGAAGGTGTACAGCAGCACTCAAGGCATTTCATAGTGCAACAGTATGACCAAACACTGCCAGGTAAGATGGAACAGCTTGAGGAGAAAAGACCAAAATCAGTTTAAATTGGTTTAGTTTGAGTCCATTAATTGGTAAATGTAGAATGGGTAGTAATACTACAGTGTAAAAGTATTAAAGATTTCCACATTAAAATCCATATTCAAATAGAAGAGTAGAAATCAACACGATGTTCTACAGATCATCGTTTCTGTGTGTAGGATCTATACTGTTAAGAGTAAAGACATTTGTTCTGCAAACGTTGAACAAATACTGTTGAGTTGTTTCTAGATTTAACTTCAGCCAACTCAGAGATCGGAAGATAAATCTTAAATCATTAATGAGAATGGAGTGAATAAAAGGTTCTTCTACACAACTTTTTATGTATCTTGTGAATTATTGGATAACGTCACCCCTGCAGGCCTGGAACAGTTTTGTATTTCCCAGCAATAAGGAGGATGATCTCAATTTAATATTTCTGTGTGATATAACATGTGAGGCTTTAACACATAAACCTCCATCAAATAGTGAATTGCTGCTGTCATTATAGATTTCCATGTATTTCAGTAGTTTGTGTTTTGTTTGTTTTAAATCTTTTTTTGTGGTTTCATAGCAATAGTAAAATACACGCAATCTCAAATACATGCCAGCTGTAGTCTTAAAGTCCACATTCACAGTTTTGTCTTTTTGTCCTTTCTCCAGAAAGCAGCTTCATAAAAACTACATTTAAGACTAATGCAGAATACTTGCAAGAAGCAAATGCTGAGAGGAGAGTAAACTCAGAGATTTGAAGCACGTATGCTGTTAATGTCATTTACGTGGTCTTACCTTAGTGCATACATATTTCCCAATTGTATTATTCAGGTGATGAATGAAGAACATGACCTGGGGTTTGGATAAACTAATCTGGAGGGAATGCTGTGTGAAATGCTGAGGATTTATTGACATACTGTACTGCATGCTACTGGTACCCTCTGTGACTAAAGGAAGAAAACATATTCACGTACATTCACGCCTTTCTATGCAATACACGGAAGTCTATATCATTAAGTGTTAAACAGTGGTGTTAATGTGTGGTCTGGGCTGGTTAGGGAAGAGCTGAAGGGTCAAGTGCCAGACGTTTGAAGAGAAATTTGGGACGGAGCTCCTGTGTTAATGTGTAATTGCTTTGAGCCCGTGGATCTTCAGCTAACACAGCCCATTCATAGCCCGGCCCCGGCTCCACTGACCTACTTACATATGAATCAGATAACAGAGAAAGAATGAGATAGTGTTACAACTCAGGGACTATCATACTGGGATATTAATACTAGGCGTTTCCTCTCTAATAGACTAGACTGAGGATTGCCAATAGTTCAGAATACTGGTTTAATGTGATAGCACCGACCACCCAAGTATTCTGCATGACTGCATCCCTCAAATATTAAAACCATCTTTGGACAATGTGGTGGTAAGCCTAGTTGGGTCTTGTTTATTAGGCTAACCGCTCAGTTAGAAAATGTAACTGGGCAGTTAGTGCCTGTTTTGTCTGGCTGGCATTTTAATTTGTATTTGGGTTTTACAATGCCCCACCATCTCCTCGTGTTAACAGTCTGCGGGGTGCACCGAACCAGTCTTATCCTGCGCTTGTGCAAGAGCGCCAGTCTTTTTCTTTTTGACATAAAAAATGAGAACATTTAAACCTCAGGGCATCTTCAGTGTGGAGTAATGTCTAAGCAGTTTGTAATTTTATGAGTGACGCTACCCACCACAGCTGCAGGCCCTCAGTTGTAAAACTGAATGATTGAATTAAAGCAAAAGTAGAGTTCAGTATCATCCTCCAATGGCGATGTTGACCTGCTGCTGTTATAATGTATATAATGGAGGTATAATGTTTACCATGTGTAGGTATACCAACATTATTCGTGCAGCTGAATTCAATAATTTAGCATACGGTGAAGCAAATTACTGAACTAATGAATAATTTCTCCTTGAAGCAAATCATCCTCTGGTAACCGTAAATGTCTGTGCGCGATTCTGCACTAGTTAATTGAGTAGATGCTACAAAACAGTCAGCGATTCAATGAACAAGTGAACATCTTGACCTGCTGGTGGTGCTAGAGAGAAAGCTGGGGAATCGTGAGGAGTCACTCTGTGGAACCCGTATTTTTTGTTGAGCTACTTCGGGCTGACATCCCTACAGGGACACTGCAAACAACCTATAAAATATTCACCTAGTGGAATTTCTTTATTTTACCATATAGTCCATTTACTCCAAAGCGTCTAAAAAACACCAGACATGACCACAGTGTGGACAGTGGAAGCTGTGAGCCTCTGGCTATGTGGTTTTAAACCAATCAAATGCAGACGCTTTGGATAAAAGCGTCTGCCAAGCAAAGTAAAGTAAAGTAAAGTAAAGTAAAGTAAATGTTCATGGCCTAGCTGCAGTTACGTTGTGCCAGGACCTTAGCTAACAAATATAAAGTACTATGATCCTGCAAACTAATCGAGTCATTTAACACATACAGGTAACTAGAATAGGCCTAACAATCACTGGTTTTCCGGTTTTATTCTGTCTGATTTGACGGTAGACAAATCCATGCTTGGTGTTTGCAAAAGACACAAACATTAAACCACTTCAAAATATTTTATTTCACTGTAAAAAAAAATTATCAGAAGATTTCTGAGAGTTGCAACAAAACTGTCAGGAGAGTTGGGCAGATGTCAATCAAGCTCAGTCTGTACACGCCCACGCCGCACCGAGGGGTATAATCAACCAAAGTTACAAGACCTGCGTGGGTGTGCAGAGGATTAAAACGAGCTGCAGCACCTCCGAATTTCATTAAAGTTTGTCTGTGTTTGTTCATTACTTTACTTAAGATACCTGAGTTGTGTAATTGTGAAACCTTCCTACAGATTTAAGGTCATAAGCATGTGTAATGAGTTGTATACAATGATCCGGATTTAAGCGTATGACAATGAAACTAAGACAATCGTGTCTTTGAAATCTAAAGCAGAAAGAAAGAAACACGGTGTAAAAGAGCTAGAGAGGAGATCCAGATCGTCACAGGAAAACTGGGAGACTGAAACAAAAAGCACTGGTGGGAATGTGAGGAAGATGTTTGATGTGTAAATGCACCACGCGATGTTTTCCCAGCTGAAATGCAGGTAAATAACACACGCTTGGTTCATATTTAGAGCGAAATTCAAATAAGTGTCAGCTGATATGATTAGCATGATAAGATTGAATTAGTCTCAACGTGCTTTGTTCCTCTCAGAAATGGTCACGAGGGAAACAAACGTCTGGGATTTTGTTCATTTCGGTTCCTCCCGCGATTCTCAAAACACTCACATAATGTTTAAAGTATGAAATGAAAATGTTTAATGTTCTGTGTATGTGTAGGAGGGTATAAGAAGAAAAGTAAAGCTTCAAGGAATAATTCTTGGCATTGAATTGATGAAAGGAAGCTCTGTGCCAAAAAGGAGCAGCTAACAATATGACTTTGAACCTTCTCGCGGCAGGAGAAGCTTTGTCCCACTCATGTAAAACTTAACACTTGATTTAATTAGATCATCTCGTTTCGCGGCCAGAAGGAAGAGCATATGGTCCTGCACTTTTTTCTCCCCTCTTCAGTCACATACAGTAGCTCTGTTCTATTTTCAGGATCCCGGAGAATGAGCTTTGAGGCTGCAGGCCTCCCCTCCACACTCTGGTGGTCCCCTGTAGAGAGACAAGGTCAAAAAACCCTGTGTGGTACAGGACCAAGGACAGGCACAAATTAACAGCATTAATTACCACTCTTAGACAGTGTGAGTGCAGCTTTTCTTCCTCTTGATGTCATTTTAAGAGAGGGAAACAGGGATGGGGGTAGATATTTCGAACATATTATATGTGTAATGCATATGTCTTAATACTTTAATATGCTACTATTCAATATTTTGCAAATGATGTTGATGCAGATGTTTTGTGCTTACACAGGCAAAAGGAATTTCGGAAGACACAAACAAAAAAAACGACATTTTCCAGGGAACAGGGAAGTAAAACAGGTTGTCTGTTTGAAGAAAAATGACTTATTTTCTGGGAACTGTGCTTAGTGTTAGGGAAGTGTGAAGTTTTTTTCTGTGCATATGCGCTTTTAGTATTTGTTTGTGCAGGTTTCAAAGAGCATCCTGCAGGAAAACACCAGCCATGTGGACGAGACGTTCTGCAAGCTTCATGATAGCAACTGTGATGAGCCAACCAGAAGACAATGAGGAAGACCTGTGTGGACAACAGGACGAAGAGAGATTGTACCATTGCACTTATATATATTGCATTTATATGGGTCTGTAAGTCTGGGCTGCCCAGCTGACTACCACTCCGTCTGTTGGTTAGAGAGCAATTAGTTTGTTTTCTGTTACCACAATGAGGAAATATAGATCATTTCTCCACCTGAAGCAGCAGTACAATATCTCCTTGTACTGATTAAAGCATTATTGAATGTTTTATGGCTGTTGTGTAGTGGTTAGCTGCATTTCTGTGTGAAGGTTGCAGGTTCTCCTGTGTCTGGGTGGGTTTTCTCCAGATGAGTTACTTACATTTAGCCAAGCCTAGGCAATGCATGCATGCTGATGTACAGAAGCACCAATGGACATGCACAAGTACCTCTGGCAGAGTAGGTACGGTATTCTTTCCTACAATGCAATCTGCAGCATTCAGGGAAAACGGTTTGTTGGAGGAGTGACAATAGGAGGTGGAGGTGTTTTATGGTTTGACATTTGGAAGCAAAAGGAGAGTCGTACACTGAAGCAGGCTCACTAGGTCCATGAACACAGAAACCAGTATTGTTTGCTCTCAGATTCAATCGGGGGATTTTTATATGTGCCTCTGTTAGCCGCCAACAAACAATTTCTCATAATATTGCTTTGACTGTTTTTCCTCACCTCACAGATGGTGGGCATCTTTATTGATGTATGGGTTGGTTAAGTACAGACGTTCAAGGAATGGGAACTTGGAGCAGTTAAAACAGACCTTGACAGTGTCAACGTGGTGCAGTTATTTAACATGCAAGTTCACACCAAGCTCTGAGGTTGCATTAGTAACAAAGATTTAGCCAAAGGTTGTCAGCGCTGTACCCAAAAACCTTTTATGGATTCATTATCCGTTCCCATTTTTAAAGTATATAAAGTTTTTTATCATCTCAATTTAATAGAAAAAAAATACATTTTGTTCAACACTTTGTATCAGGTGATAAAATCATTTAAGTGTCTGTGCACTGAAGTGAACGTGCACGATGCCGGTAAAAGCTACTGACAGCTGAATCACACATTCCCTTTCAGTGCTTTTATTTGATATTAAATCATTAGCAAAATGATGAAACCGTATCTTGAACTGGTCGAGCACAGATGCAAATGCTGCCACTAAAACAGATGCATGAATGAGCATATTTAGACTAGAACAAGTACACTCCAGCATGTACGTATACACGGATTACATCATTAGCTTCATGTATTACAATGCCCAGTTTTAAACATTGTGTCTTTGTAAGTAACTGTATTTGTCACCACGAGGTGTTATATTTGCTGTAATTTTTACATTTTCACCCTGAGAATTGAATGTGACAGCTTTCAGTTGTTTTTGTAGCTTCTAAATAGTGAATTATGCCACAGAACCAACTCGCCCAAACTCGATTTTGCATTGATTAGAGTCACCTGAAATCATCTAACTCCGCTGTATCCTGCCAGAAAAGATGTGCATTTAAAAATGGAGAAGATTAAATCATGAAAGTGTGAATGTACCATCTGAGGTCACAGCACACGGAGGTAATTCATCACTGTCATTTCAACGTCAACACCTTTCCAGCGGGTCAAAAAGCTTCCTCTGATTAAACATCAAATGGAGACAGTGATGCCAAGGAGAATCAAACCAGTGAAGCCTGCAGGAGTCTCTTTGTGCAGTCTGCTATGCAAGAACCAGTCCTGTGAGCAATGTTTAATTATAATAATATATCACTCAAAGTGCTTTAACATAGTCTCTCAAAAAGCTTTATTGGCCCAAAAATAGAATCCTGCAGCACTGTGAACGGTTTGGTTTTGTCAGTGTTACCATTTTAGCCCTGTGATAGAGTCCAGTTGGGTAATGCCACATGCTATTTGTAACCAATAAATGCTGTAGTCACCAGGATGATACTTGAGCACTGACATGGGACCTCGTCATTATTGGTTTTGTTTTTGCATTTGATGATATATGTGAAAATGTCTTTGACATCGTTCTCATTATGGTGCAGCAGTAGCTCAGATGATCGAGCAGTCCTCTGTGAAAACTCTGTATAACTGGTTTGAGTCTCGGTTCATTCACGTTATCTGTCGAGGTGTCCTTGGACAAGAGACTAAATTCCTGTAGCAGTGCTGATATATACTGTGCGGCAGGTGTCAAACAACATTTTCCCCAAATAGATCATTAAAGTATGTCATTATTAGTGTTATTTTAAAGTGAAATATGTCTGTAACGTGCAGCCTCTGTGTGTTGCACATCAGTGATCCACTGAGAGGGTTGGTGAGATCGGACCAGCTGGACTATGGAGCGTCAGACTTGATCTACTCTCTGTCCAGATCCAGACTGGCTGATGGGGAGAATAATTTATCCAATGGAATTAAGTTGACATTGCCTTCATCACTCCTGTAACCAGCCACAGCCCAGCTTCCGCGTTCTTACACACTTGACTACCCAGTATTTCCTAACTTTCTCTCACTCACCTTCATTCTGCCACACAGTATCTCTCACTATCTACAAAAGGATGAATCGAAAACGGTCCTCAACAAGTGTGACAACATCTCAACCTGTTGTAACTCGGCAGCATAACTTTCATCGCCCTTGATTCAGCCGAACAGATTGTGTTTAGGGACTGACTTCACATTGCTTTTTCCTCGCACCGCGTCATTAACCGTTAGCCAAAATGACAAGTGGATTAGAAAATGTCGAGCGCACATTAAAAGTACAACAAAGACGTTTTATCATCAAAAACTCCATTAGATCAAATGCGTGTGGGTGATGCATCTTCAGTGCTGTCTAGACAGGCATCAGGAAGCATTAACTTTTCAAGAAATACAAGCGAGGTATTCAAACAGTCTGTGACACTCCTGTGATGCGTGTTTGCAGAGTGCTCCTTTGGTGCAACGGCTTCACCTCAACAACCTTCTGACTTCTATTTTAGCTTAGGTTGTGACTTCCTGTTCCCTTGAAAGGCTTTCAACAAACCTGAGAAAAGCAGCAGCTTTCATTCAGAGATATGAATAAGGTGCATAAATATAAGCTTGCCAATTACCAGGTGCACATTAGAGCATGTCTATTATTGTTTTCATGCCCTTTATTCAAAATGCAGTGTGTGTTGCACGGGTTCTCATTGTACCGAGACGAATGTGTCTTTCCTTGTTTTTTGGTTAATTATCACATTAATCCTTCCACCCATATTCAACTTTGACATTCTGCAATAGAAACTCATTTCAGTTGCCTCTGTCTGCAAACAGATGCAATTCTTTGAGTGACAACCCCAAAGTTCAGAGATTTGAAAAATAGAGTTTCAGCACAATGGCCCATTCTGTTAACCTCGTGATCGGACACTCTCTGTGGCAGCAACTGGCCCCAGTCATTCCTGCAAAAGGCTATGGTCTCAGATTTGAAGGTGCAGAAATATCCAAAGTTAGGTGAAATCAGAAAACCACATCGTTCACAAAGGGTAGAGGTCACCAAGATTGTCCAACAGCCCACTTTGAGATTCTGTCCAAAAAAAATCACACCCATTTATACCAGGAAAACATTTGAGCTCTTTCTTGTGCAGGTTGCCAGTCATAAAGTAGCTTTAAGACTTTATGATAAAATGAGTTGGTTCATGGTGTACTTTGGGGTAATTTGTGGTATTCTTACTTTAGGTGTAAGATTGCAGATGGGCTGAATATATATCTACTAAGTTTAGAGGTATGTAACATTAAAATAACTCTGAATACATTTTTTAACACTGCATTGATTTTGTTTCATTTTCATTATTCTTTCTGTTCAGTCTCCTTCTCTTAAAATAAATCTACCAGAATCTATAACCTTCCTAATCCTGCTTCAATAATTAAGGTGTATCCATTATACAAATAATTGCCTTTTCCTGTTGTTTTTCCTCTCGTTGTTGCTTTTCTGGTCTTAGTGACCACTTTTATTCCACAAATGATAAATCAAGAAGAAGAACTTCTCCTCCTTGCTCTCCTGTTTTGATTATTTCTTAAATTACAAACATAAACCAACACATACACACTTCATCCCTGCTACTTTTTCAAGTGTAACTTCTTTATGAGATAAAAAGGGGATAAGTCTCATGAGCATATGCTTTTCCTTAACTAATTAAAGCACTAAGCATCCACTCGTTCGTCAAAAAGTGTCAGACTGTTACCAAAACCCAGACGCATCTTTATACCTCTCCTTCCTACCATTTGTTGTTGTCACTAACTGTTTTTCAAAGCTCGTCTGACATGTACTGTAGATGCGGCTGTGTGCCTGCACAGATGTGCGGCTAGCAACCACGGTCTTCAGCTCTGACAGCTGAAAAGTCGGCGTGATATCTCACTAACCACCACACTACTGCATTTTAATAGCTATACAATATGTATAAAATGTAAGACTAGTATTATTGTGATACACGGGGTCATTACTGCGTATATGTAGTACACTGGAAGTTATTAGAACAAGCCATAAGTCCTTTATGGCCTTTGAGGTCCAAAAACAAAGCAGACAAACTCTGAATACTAATTATATTGTGGCTGACTTTGGAGGAAAATCTGTATTTTCCTGTGGAAAGAATGACAATGCTCTGTTTCACTAAGCTCCTAATCCCAGGTTGCTGGATCCCACCTGTCTGAAAGTTGTTAGTTAGTGTTAACAAACAGCCTGGACGTGTAGCTTGGCAGCGTGTCCATTCACAGCTGTCAAGATTCTTCTGCAACTCGTGTCCATCTTCAACGGGGGGATTCTGTATTAGTTTTGATGAGAGCAAAACCCTGCAGCAATTGGGGGCATCATTATGAGAGCCACGTCTCCTGCAGTAGCTGGGTAGCTAGAGCCCTCAGTGTGGTGCAGTTGCTGACAGGATGGAATTAAACCCAGTTTGAGCTCTGAAAGTGAAGGCTGTGACCGTAAGAAGCTTGTACACCAGGCTCCCAGATGTCACAGCAATCTATCATCGAGGTCAGTTCTTAGCAAAGTGTCTTGCATAGCGTCAGCTATCAAAGATATGGAGAGTTGCACGACTTGGGGGGAGTTGGGAGAAGAGGAATTCATCATATATGTGTTCCCTTGTTGTGCAGGAGGATGGACATTTTTAGGAGTACTTCTAAGGACTAGTGTGACCCAATGCCTTTTGGAGATCGTGTATTTGTTTTGAAAAAATAAATTATTATATTTCTTACATTAAAATATCTACATTTTCGTAGGCAGAGTCAAGCAAGCTATTACAGACACTTCCTTTAGGCTAATTAAACACAGACTCTGGTGCTTATATCATCATCTCATATTGGAAAGAAGAAAGAAGATTCATTTCCTAAATGTCGAAGCACTGTATTTCAAAGTCAGCCATCAACGTTTGTCTCCACATTGATCACATCTTCTCCTTTATGTTGTATAAGAAAAAAAATGTGCATGTCTGAATGTTAAATAGCTTTTAGAAATAATGTATCTCAAAACGAAAGGAGGGTCAAGGGAGATTCATTGACTAGTGCGTCTGGACTAGGCTGCTGCTATAATAATAGAACAAGACGACTGCTCTGCAAATTATGCATGAATCTGGAAATAGGCTTTTCTTTCAGCCATCTGTCTTTGTTGACTCATTTCACTTCTCCCATGCATCCAATATTGTTTTCCTCCACTTTCTCTTATTTCTCCTCGATGATGTCCACAGTGCCTGATGCAGAGTGCTGGCATCCACACATTAATGCAAAAGTCAATGAGAAGACGAAGGGGGTGAAATGATTTGCACAGAACTGTGGATTTGTAGGAAGGCTGATAATGGCTGTGTGATTAGTTGCTCAGCACTTGGATACCCCGGGGTTACATAAGGGAGGAAACTGGATCTTGTGGGATTGTGAATAGGCAGTGTGATGTCATTTATTTATCATTTATTGATTGGTGGCGAGAGGCGGTGTATCACTAATTTCAGAGAGCAGTAAGTGGCTGAGCTACTGTGCAACATGACAACTCACTGCAGGAGCCATAAACTCTAACAGGGTCTTGTATGTAGGTGGCAGTAACTAACTGTGTGCTCTGTGTGGGTGAGTTCCACTGCCGAAGAAAAGTACTAAAGTGGGAACCTGCATTGGATATAGGCAGGTCAACATAGCATTCATATGCCACTTTATTTAGTGGTAAGGTTTGAAGAACTCAGCAGTTAACTACACCAGACCATCTGTAGTATTCATAGTGCATTTGCCCGTATGACCACTTTTATTTTAGGCGTTAATCACTTCAAGAAAACCCGTGAAAGCAGGAGGGGCAGAAAAACATCGAAGACTGATGACGTGGTCAACATTTTGGTTGCAAATAAAATAAAAATCGGTACATTTGCATAGACACTAAAAATAGCTTTTGTACTGTGGCACACGGTTCCCTCAGTCAATGCATTAATAATGTTGTTGCTGCGATAACACTGTTAGTGTCCAGTAGAAGAGGGGCTAGAAAACAGAAAACATTTGGCACCAAGATGCTCAGGCACCAATAATTAATAACCAAAGCTCAATACTGATATTATTGTGTTACTTTTTTATTAGATAGCTGTGTGACTTTCTACTGAGCAGCAACTCGCATCTTTTTATTCATTCATTTCATCTGTTTTGTCACTTTTGGATGAAAATACATCTTTCAAAAGAAAATAAATGCAAATGTAGTGTAAAATATTGCACCGCCACCACTGATGGTGCAAATGCACTTCAGGATACAAATTGAACCTGTGCAGCTTAGTGCCAGAATCCTTGTCATTTCGATTGGGCTCATTTTAGTGTAAACTGGCCTGGGAGAGAGACTGAGGCTGGGGAGCCAAGTCACAAAGCATTCAGCACCTGATTCTCAGCTAGGACAGATGGCAGAAATGCAGCATGATGGCACAAATATGCACAAAGACAGAAAGGAAGAGGAAGGCAGAGCACGACACACACACACACACACACACACACACAGCCCTGTCTCAGTGTACCCTCAGGCGTGTGGCCAAAAAACTCTGTGTTTTTTAAGGATTAAAATCTCCCTAAGAAACCTGTGACTGAACATGAGACTCGGGATCATGCGACATTGCCAAAACAGCTGTTGGGGGCTAGTCACATACCGGGAAATGAGTCACCGCTCCTGTCCATGGGCCACTTATTTTGCCATAATATGAGGATGTGAAAGGGTTTTGAAATTCAGCGACCATCACGCTTAGCCCACCATGTTCCAAATCCTCCTCCACCCACACGTCATAGATCTCTGAGCTGTGAGACTTCCTGTGCTGCTCATGCAAGTAATGTCCAAGAGCCGGTTACTGCAGGGTGAGGATCACGATGGCGTTCATGTTACACCCCTAAATTTGTCCTCTGGTATTAGCTGTACCCGGTTTAAGCTCCCCAGTTTCTCTTGGGCAGTGTTAATCCACCAATACTTAGATCTGTCTCCCCACTGTTGCATGATCCAAAATGATGAGCAGAGCTAATAAAAGCATGGGCAGACAGACGCTGGTGATAACACTTTATCCTCTCCATCTTATCCCCCTTATAATTAGAGATACTTACTTACTTAGACTGAGAGAAAAAAAAGACAACAACAAACCGAGTAAAAATAAATCGAGGTGGTGCCAGACACCCGCTGGGTTTGTTTATTGTTTGAACTTGTCAAGTAAAGGACCAATCCAGCAGATTGTACAGATTGTCAACTGTTTTCCAGAGCACACCAGACATTTGTAGATTGATATTTGTACTTCATGAAACGTCATTAACCCACTGAGAAAATTAAAAAATGGCTTTTAGGAGCTAACCCATCACGGTGAGCGGTGATGTGAAAATTCTTCTTGTAGGACTATTTATGGGCAACAAAGACCTTCGGTTGTCAAACAGCTGCACTTATAAAAGGATTTTTTAGTTAACAATAGGTGTGTGCTGCAAAAGCTCTCACTAAATAGGAAACTCTGGTTTGTAGGGTAGAGTAACAGTATAACTACCATAAACTTAAAATTGTACTAAAGTACAGTACTTAGGTAAATGCTTATGTTACTCATCACTTCAGCTTTTAGACAAGCGAGCGACTCTCATAAACCAATTATACGCTATCTGCCCAGCACCAAATGGCAAACAAAGTTAGTATCTGCCTGGTGAAAATAGTGGATGCTTTTCAGAGTAATTGCTGCAAACAAAAACTCAGCTATAGGAAGAGAGACTAAACACTGGATTGACTTTCATAAAACAGCAGCAAGAAGCAACTCCAGGTGCATGCAGGCAGCACACTGGACTCTGTGTAACCAGTTTTTCTGTACCATTAACTATACTGCTGAGGTCATATGCAAACGGGGGAATTAATTCACACTGCTGTGACTGTGCATGGAATTTCTGAGCTCATCAGCCACTTTGATAAAACATTGAGCACGCAGTGTACTGAAAAACACATGTTGATGTTAGAGTAGAGTGGAGACTGTTCGTTCGCAGTGATGTCATGATTTAGTCATGTGTTATGTTGACTGACAGACAACGTCTGTCATCTTTTTTAATTGTTTTTATGAACCTGGTAACGAATGAAAAAGGTTGCGTTTCAGTTTCTCCCCTGTCATTTTATCCCTGTGTTGACTTTAGCATAGAGGTGGCATCGTCGGTATGTGTGTGTGCACATTTATCCCGCTCTAAGAAAGAGTGCGAAAGGAACTCTCTGTGGGTTTGTGCATGCACGTCGTTCTTCTCTCCTTCCCATTATATTCATGCAGTCACTCTATCTCCTTTTCTCCATTCTCTGGCTCCTATTTTGTCTCTCACTGAACATTTATTGCCCTGCTGAATTTAAATCCCCCCTCTCTCTCTCTCTCTCTCTTGCACTGCATATTCGCTGCTTCCCTCTGACTCTTTATTTACTCCCCCTATCTGTGTTTTCTTTTTACACCCACCAATTTTCTCCCTCTCTGTTCTTTTATTCTTTTATATTCTATCACTCACTGGGATTTTGTGTTCATTCTCATCCTTCCCCTCTGTGTGGTTGGACATCACTGCTGCCCTTGCCTCTCTGCTTTTGCAGACATGCGAGCTGAGGTCAGAATTTTTTGTGTCACCGGGGACCAATGTTGATGAGGGTTTAATAAGTCCATAGGTTACAAGGAGTAAAAGAGACGCTGCAGGAAAACCATGAGCTGAGGGTTTATTTGAGCATTTTCTTAAGATTATGGATAGTTAATGATGCAGAATATAGTTTGTCACATGAAACTGAGAGGACAAATTGTAGATTTTAATTAACAGGAAAAACAGCTGAGCAATAACAAATTACAGTTTTGCGGTGGGGAAAAGCGTGGCAAGCTCGGCAGCTGCATTTCACAAAGGAGCAACTGTGTGAGTTTCAGAAGTTAACTTGCCCAAGCTGCTGATGTCGTGAAGACACTTTGCTGAGATCATAGAATAAACTGGGGATGTTAGAGCGCCCATGGAAGGCTTTTTTAGTTAACACTAACATCTCTATCTTCTCTCTCTCTCTCCACAGGACAAATTGTGGCACATTTACTCGTGAAGAAATCCTTCCCAAACACTGGTCGACGCCCAGTGTCAGGAGTTGTAAAAGTTTTAGAGAGCTATGAAGGGAGTGATCTCTAATTGGTTCGCAATGCTTTGCAGTAAAAGCACTTCCAGCAAGCTGTATAACTTATGGACAGTAACAGGAACCGCAGATCAGAGATGTCAAAACATAAAAGCTTTGCAGGAAGGAGGTGCACTCGGTATTATCCATTAAACCTTGTTTGATACTTTTCTATCATCCCTGTTTATTTCTTTTTCCTGGATCCTGGCTGGTTACCCCGGCAATTCCCCAAGAATAAGACAACTCGCCATTTGTTTATTGTTATTTCCTCTTCATGGAGCTGTTGTGAAAACCAGACAGGCCCAGAGGGTGTGGATGTCAGACCTACATGTATCATCCTCTGCTGGTATACTGTTACAACTCAACCGACTGCAGGTACAGCAGTTTAATAATATACACCTAGTGGGCAGAAGGAGTATCTTCTACATCGTTGTTATCTTCCTCCCTGACAGCAGTCTGTCTGAACTCTTTGCCTGTGTAATGGAAGGTGCCTATATTAGCAAGCCAAGAGCAGCATTAGACAATAGAGCTTAATGAAGGTAGTGTGTCCTCCTACAGGGGAAATATAGCTGCCCAGACTATTTGGCTATCATCTACAGCAGAGGTAAATCTCACGTTGCCCTCATGCAAAGCCAATCTACTCTCACTCCAGGCCATTTCTCATCTTCTGCTTCCTCTCTCACCCACATCAAATACCCCATTGTCTGGCTAAAGTTTTCTCATTGGGTGTGTCTTTTCCTGTGTCCGATGAGGAAAGCGGTGTAGATTAGGCGGATGTGCGGACAGCATACTGAATATTTAGAAAGACACACACTGTAAGGGGAACTACTGCTATTTCTACATTTTTTAAAAATGCATTCATTTTGATTGCAAACACGAAAGACAAGAACTCAACTGCGGGAAATGAATAAAATAGTGTACTTGCGTAGACGGTGTGCTGTGAGATGACTAAGGCACAAACTGGCTCTTTTGACTCAGACCAGACATTTTTTCAGTTGACAAGAGAATAAAATTAGGGCTCCGACAGTCAACAAGTAACACATTAAAGTATGTAAACAAAACTGAGGTGCACTGGGCACAACAGCAGAATGACATTAGCTCTACCACCACAAACTTC
This sequence comes from Microctenopoma steveboyesi, assembly GCA_032359275.1. Lineage (NCBI taxonomy): Eukaryota > Metazoa > Chordata > Actinopteri > Anabantiformes > Anabantidae > Microctenopoma > Microctenopoma steveboyesi. Next base: position 3,250,985 of record JAUMHF010000004.1, on the reverse strand, counting down.
ATGTTTGCAAAGCTCCGGCATAGAGCCAACAGGTGCGTCCATGTTTACACCACAGAAAAACTGTAAGAAGCTGCACTCGACCTGGCAAAGTCTCTGCAGCAAATAAGTGGCAAAGTGGAAAACATAGGAGTGACAACACAGGACTAGCAGGTCTATGCTACATTTATCTACAGATACCAGGCTGTGATGATCACCAGTAATATTCATGTCATGATTAAAGGGGGACGTTTCAAAGGTGTAACAACAAATAAGAGCAAAAGGCCAATAACATGCAGTGAGTGTCACTTTAATATTATTACTTAGTGAAGTGAATTATTAAGACTGAAATTAAATCTTAGAAGGATGATTATTAAAGAAAGCTGTTGTATCTTCTCTTGCCTGCAGAGTTCGAGGGGAAAGACACTTTTTGTCTCATCCCCCCCAAAAAAGAGCGACACTCTTATTCATAAAAGCTGCTAATGATGCCCAGTGTGATGCAAATTACTCATTCATAGCCACTGCCTGGTTTCTCGCAGCAGAGATGAGGGAAAACTCAGATCTAATGATGTTTGGATGGAATCTCTGTTCCGCATTAGGGCTCAAATTCATTTACAAACACAATATCTTTTCTTATACCACGGCAAACTAAATCAAACACAAAAAAGGAATCTCGTTGAAGCCCGGGGATGCTTGTTCAAATTACATTAGAAATTCTATTTCGAAATGAGCAGTCCACGGTGCCCAGACTACTCTTCCTCGCGCTGATAATTGACTTCCCTGGCCGGCTTTAAGAAACTAAAGAAGCAGAGCATATGGTGTCAAATTCATTCAGAGGTGTGTTCTGTAATGATAAATGCTTTGGGCATCAAGTCAGGGTTTGGTAATGTGAGCATCTAAACCCTGCAATGTGAATCAGTTCTGCCATGCCACGCTCTCATACACGTCAAATACACACTCACACGCGAAAGACAACAATACTGCTTTGTGCTAAGATAAAGTAGCAGAGATTAAAGATTAATACAGTCTGTGCCCGGGCTGGTGAAGCTAATTATATTAACATCTCTCTGTTCTCTGGCAGCTGTAGATCAGCACACTTTCACATGATGTAGATCTGTCAGCACAAATCTAACTCAGGGAAGCACTCTGTTCACAGGCAGCACTGATATATGGAGATGTCAGCAGTAGACCTACAACTTCCTGCTCCCAAATGAAAAAAATAGGTCTTGTCAGGAGGCAGTTCTGCAGGGTTATGTTGATTTACACTGCTCACTGTAGAGACTGAAATCAGAGCGAGGCAGTGACGTTATAGAGTGATTGTATCTATTCGACAGTTGAAGTTAAATTATAGTAACAGTCTGCTGGTGTGATGTATAAATGCTGAATTATGCATTAAGCATTTTAATTAAGGTTCAACAAACCCTGCTGGTCTATGATGAGTAATTGAGCCAGCGTTGTTGCAGAAACACTCTTAGATTCAACAAGAGACAGGACTTTACATTTCTATGAGGTTTTATTACAAAAATAAAGGAAGTAACATAACAATGTTCTTTTATTCAACCTTCGTCAGCACATCCAGAAGGTGTTTATCACAGATTTACTGGAAGGTTTCAGAAAACCAGAAGTGGACCCCATGATATAACAGTTGTGCAACCTAAACAGCCTCCACAAGCGAAACAGACAACAAGAAGGGCCTGAGCTGCGCCTCACACTACTATATGAGATTTAATGTAATGACATGTAATATCATACTAATACTGTATATAATGTAAGGTGAGCCTGGAAATCAGCTGATTAAGTAAAACACATTGTTTCAGGTGTATCGCAAGGTTTAAAGCATGAGCTGAGCTGCACAATCAAAATAAACGTGGTGATAAAATACTCAAGATATTTATTCTCCTCTGGTAAAATACGGCAACGTGTAATACATTTTCTAGATGCATATGATTGATAGAAAAAGACTGTGGTCTTTATACAACCCTGTGGAACAGCAAATGTTTGTTTGCCAGCCACAGCGATGAGTAGAGAGGACAGCTGCCTCTCTATGGTAGCCTACGGGATTGGGGGAGGGGTGGATGAGACTGACTCATCTGTGCTGAAGGACTGGGGGTCTTGCGCTCTGTGAGATTTGGAAAGGAGGGGGAGGGCGGGTGGTTGATGCTTCTGTGTGCATGCCAACTAGCAAGATGGATGCTTGCTGCCACACAGGTGTAATTGGATCATGCACCAGCCTCTGGTATGGTCATTGATCTCTTCCTGTGCAGAGCACGATATTTAAGGTGTGAGAGATGGTGGAGACGAGGTCATGTAGCTCAGACCCTGTGGGTTTGGCAGCACTTGGAAGTTGCTCAGTGTCATCCCTGATCTTATTCATTCATCCATACCTTTCAAAAAGTCTTCACTCAGAAAGACATGTATGGATGCAGTTACAATGTTCTACTGTTGATCTGAAATCCATTAAATAGTACAGCATGTGGAAACATTTTATTCTCGTCCATGACTGGAGAACAGTTATGGATGAAGACAGAGTAAAAACTGGCATCCTGGTGCGTTTTTGCTTCAGAAATCTGAATTTAATCTCACGCTCTCAGGAGAAATCGTAATAAACAAGTGAACATGTTTTTTATGGGTTGACTGATCCAAAAATAGCCATCAGAGAACCGCAGTTTATTTACATTAAGTTCATAATTCATTACAGTGTCATCAGTGCAAAATGTCACTTTCAATCATTTGACTGCTGACTGCGTGTTGAGTCTTCGCTCATCTCACATTAAAAACGACTGTGTGTTAGGAGATGCCATTGAGCATTAGTCACACTGTTTATTATCACACTGACATACTAAATTTGTTGTACCAACCAGCACAGGGATGGCCATTCCTGGACCTCGGGGGGGCGCTGTCCTGCTCGTTTTCCAAACATCCACGCACTTGTGGCTTCTGATTCGCTGATCACACCTGATCCAGGTAATCAGCAGTTCCCCTTACTCAGAAAAATCCTTGATGCGCCCTGCGCCTTTTATGTGTTAGCTACTAAACAACACGCTCTGCAAACATGTGAGAAACAGAGAACGAGGCCACACAAAGGACTGAAATGTTAACATTACATCAAAGAACTAATGGAACCGTGCACATCTTGACGTCTGCCTCGTGATTTTTAATGCATTTACAAACACAAGATATGTGGAACCCTGTGTTTTGTCTCCCTGGGTGACATTTACTTGCCTTTTATTGGCGCAGAAACCCAGAGGACTGCGCAGCCTGGGGGGCGTCAACAAAGCAAAACAGTTAAACAGCATCATTATCATCCGCAGGGCCAGTCAAACCCATTCCGTTTTCAATTTATGTAGGTGCATGGCATAAAGGTGATATACATGTCAAAGGAAATTACATTTCCATAAGCAAGTTGCTGCCTGTGTAGCTTAGTCTATGCAGCCACAGTCTAACTGTTAATAATGTGTGTGGTGGAGATTCACGTGATGATTTTAAAAAAATCCCCATTTATTAGAGTTTAGTATTGAATTACAGAACTATTTGAATCTATTGGGCTTCTTTCCAGCCAAAACATTATTTCTTAACAGCTACTTCTTTCACATTTGGAATTTCCACCAGACACAGCTTGATTTCACACTATTCAATGATGTACACTGACCAGCTGCAGAGGCCGCCTCAGGTACTAAAAGCAGAAATATTACGACTATAATGAATACCAGAAAAATGCAGCGTGGGGTTTTTAACAACTGCTCATACACGATGTATTAGGATGATGAATTCCCCTGCTTAAGAACCCTCCAGATACAGCACAAAAAGATGAGAACTATATGATAAAAAGGGGTAAATACCAGGGTGGGTTTCAGCACAGTGTCTTAACTTGATTAAAGATGCACTGTCAGGAGAGGTGGACAAAATATTGGGGATGTCTTATATTATTCTGCAATCTGTTATAACAGCACAAACAGCCTTGGGAATTATAATACGGTCATCAACATCTTTTGACATCTTTCTCAATAAATTCTGCACAGTGCAAGCAACACATGGGTACATTAAGATTATGTAGAGGTTCCTGATGTTATAACCATCCCCTGGAGGCATCACCTGTCAAAAACAACAAGCGAGGAACTTCTTTTGGATTTTAGAAAGTTTGCGACATACTGAATATGTTCAATGCTGTCTGGTTTATAGGCTGTGTTTTTGTTTCTGCGCAGAGGTTTTCATTTTTTTCTTTTGGTTTCTATAGCACCCCAGCGATCAAGCAAAGGGAACTTACAGTCGCCACTTTGAAGCTGTAGCACTCATACGGTGATGTCTCAGAGCAGCAAATACATCACTATAATCCAAATGCACCCTTTGATGGGCTTTGAAATAGTGTTTAACTAAACTCCACAGTGCGAGTGTATAATGTTCATGTAAGAATGCTGAGCCGCATTCAAATCACTATTAAACTGAGAGGGCAGCTTTTGCTCTCAAAAACAAATCACACATATTCACTCTCATAAATCACAGCATGCAGCTTGGCAAAGTTTCCCTGTACCAACTTTGAATGCTAAGTCCCATTTCTTGTCCACTCATCTTGTTGTTCATTTCCTTGTGTGTGTGTGTGTGTGTGTGTGCAATTTCACTCATGATTTATAATTGAGAAATTAATTTCAGGAAACAGTTGCATACTGTCAGAATAGAGAAGCATATTTCCCATGCTGTCAGGTATTGATTTGCATGCTTAAAGGGAATTAACAACATTTTTGGCCACTTGAAGACAGTGGAAACACAGCACTGACACATCACCTTTTACCTTGAATAGCACATTATCGTACAGTGCAGCAAAATGCTGGTTATTCACACATTCAGCAGATACAGGGAAAAATTCATTCGGAGCTTTTTGTCTGGCCTCTTGATAAATGAGTTCCATATTAACTCTCCTTTTAGTGCTTAGGGAAATATCCGTCTCTCTCCTTCATAGCTGCTTTATGATCCACTCTCCAGCTAGCTGCTGCTCGGTGGAGGATAAGTAGGCTATAGTGGGTGTTTCAGAGCATTTTCTCCAGCAACAACACTGATGAAAGCAGAGCGAGTGAAAGTGTTGCCTTTTAGCTCTTGGTAAAACCAATAATGCAGTAGTGAGGCTCCGTAGAGTTGAGGGGGACTCATCCATCTGGGGGACATTATCTGTGGAGTTATTACTACAAGTACGCAAACATGTCACATGTAAAAATACTGATTATAGCAGATTTGATCACCACATAACCACTGATGACAGTTAGAGCCATTGCGAACGAGAAACAATAATGATTCACATAAAGCTTTGTCTGTTCCTCTTTAGTTCATTTAGGAGGGAGAGCTTTTATGGTATAAGAAATCAGAGCAGCATTCTACACAACCACAGTAACGAGCGTTGAAATGAACGCCAGGACACACGGCGATGACCTTCAAGGCAAACACAGTGAAGAAATCTGGAGCCTAGCGACGCTAATATTTGAGGACACGCAGAAGGTGAGGCATTGCCACAAGCTTATACGGCATAATTAAGACATTCAGAGATCTAGCAACCCAGTGGGGTGGAAAGCACGTCGCTGAGATGCAGCTCTGTCTTTAAACTACTGATCTGGCAACTGGCGAGAGCGTCCTGTAATTAGCTCTGACATGAATACAAGAGCCACACAGAGATGCGGCGTGTGGTGCGCAAACAAAGGATGCCAGTGTGTGAGAGACAGAAATACTAAAATGAAGAAGGACTGAAGCTCTTCCCCGTATAGTATATCCTCTCCAGTGTCTTGTTTTGCTTGCCCATCAGTCCATCTTCTGCTTCTGCTAACCCTCCCTCCTAACTATTGTTCTGCTTCTGTGCAACCATGATGGCTCCACTCTGTTCAGCCTCTCCCTGTCTGCCGTCATCTGTCAGCGTCCCTCTGTGTGTGTCTGCGGCGTCATTCTGGCCCGACCTACATAACCTCTGGTCATCAATTTTGTATGTAGCCGATGCATTATCATGCACGGATCTCTGCGGCAGAAAGGTGCACCCCGAGGATGTGAACTGCATCATGTCGCTAACCCGCATGTGCGCACACATTCGCGCTTACATAAATCAGAACTGTAGCAGTTGTTGGCTGAATGAAGCCCCCCCGGCAGCAACACACACTAAAAGCACTGCAGCCTATTCAGTGATAGAGAAACACAGGGAAATGCAGCAAAGTCAGAGTGGGGATGATAATATCTTGGCACAGATACTGTACGTAGTGAATGAAGAAATAAATGAAACAGATAATTAGGAGATGAAAGGGGGGATACACAAACCTCGGGTTTCATAGAGGGCTGAATGAGAAACAGAAATGCAGAGACAATGAAACGTCCTAAAACCGCTCGGCCACTCGGCTGCAAAGACGCCGCGGTTATGACAGCATCAGATTGGAAGCACTAAATAACAGAGCATCTACAGTTAGTGAATGTGTTTGGGTCTTTCTGGCGGGACTCTATTTATGGCAGAAGATGTTGGATGCATGCTGTTGTCAATTTAGGATCCGGTGTTGTTGCTGTAACTGTCTGCATTAGTCAAATCACAGTGCTTAGTCAGGGAGTCAAAGGCAGGGCCTGAGGGCAGGCCTGTAGGCTTCACCGTCCTGGGGTGCGGGGTTGGCTGTGTTCAGTGCAGCAAACTGTGTGGGTTTGGCAACACTCACCGCAACCCACACCATGTAAAGAAGAATCAGCGCGTATAAACATCCGCCTTCTTACAGTTTCTGTCGTTTGTTTTTGGCTCGTCCTTCGAAGCATAATCTTCTTTCTCTAAGGCGTTTGTCACTACGGTTTATACATACAGAACATCATATTCTAGGAGCAAAACCACCACCTCGTCCAAAGCCTTGACCCCATGTTTAGTGTAATATTTAAGGTCAACACAGTGTAATTGAGGTAAGAGAGAGAGAGAACGACAGCATTGTTTATTACAGCATAGTCATGTATGAACCTCAGGGTCATGGGGTCATTCAACACCATGTTCCCACTGCCACTCCCAAAGCACCGAAACCCTCAATAACGTCTAGCTTTGTTCTGTCCAAAACAGAAATACTGATCGTACTGTAAAAACAAATCACATCACATCAACATCGCTCTGTCTGGCCCAGGATGAACCGCACTTCTTCAGCACATCTTGATGGCGAGAGGAGGAGCTCCTCTAACTCTATCTGACAACTAATTTATCATTTTACACAGCAAAGGCAGTTGTTCAGCAAGTATTCACATCCCCTGGACTGTTGTTTGACTGTAACCAACAAGGAAAAGTACATCGTTTCTGAAGTAACTGGATCTGAGCCTGTGGTTTATTGTAGTTGAATGAAAGTAGAGATCGAACTATCATTTCAAAAGTTGAACCAGAGCAATTGAGAAAATCTCATTTTCCAAACTGAAATGACTTCATCCCACCTTTTACACTTCTCAGCTAGCTGGGAAGCTAATCCTTATTGGCTTCATTACTGAGGTTACACATTCAAATCTCACTCACATTCAGCGATTCTAAACTTCCCATAAAGCTCCAGTGATTTTTGGAAGAGGCCATTGGAGAGGCCATATAATGTGGCTCCGTCCCGCTCCTGGATTGCTGCAGCATCCCGTAGCACGAGAGCACCGTGAGGGGGGGGGGGGGTGTATTTGCCCGCTGTACACGGTGTACTATCCCTCAGCTCGCATACAATCATGTCGAGCAATCATTGCATCTGATGTTTCACAGTAGCTGGCTGTCTGTCTCGCTCCGGAGCTAGAACCATGTTTAATATCTGCCAGCTGACACCGAGCATCAAATGTCGTTTTTTTCCACCAAACACAAATCTGTCCGTGATGGAGATAAACATGTGAAAAATGACTCATCAGACCACACATTTTTTTTTCACTCCCAAGAATTTAGTGCTCAGTGAGTATCACAGAGAGGCGTTGGTTGTATTCAGAGGCAATCTTTGAAGTGATAATGACCAGATCCCACCTAAACCTGACACTATCTTGAGTCAGTTAGAAATCCTAACTCGAGAGGCCATTAGAACATATTTTTAAAGATCAAGGTCTTGGACCATCCAGACTTGGTCCACAGCGCACTAAATGAAAAGAGCATTACTGAGACATGATAGAAGTGTGAAACTTGTATTTAATAGCTGTAGCATCGAGCATGCAGAGCACAGGGAGAGGTGATGAAAGGGGGAAGTAATGGCAGCGTGCCTGAGAGGAAAGACAAATTCTATTAGGACCTAAATTTAAACTGGAGCTCTTTTACCCAGTTTCAATCCGTCTCTCGTTCACTCTCGCTTTTACACACACACGCACACACACACACACACACACTCTGCTCGCCAAAGCTAACTGTGAAGAAAATAAGATCTAAACCGATCAAATGTCCGGATCTTTCTCAGTTGAAGACATATTTCAGAGGGTTAATCAATTTTTCTGTGAAACTTCAATCTCTGCTTTTTAGAGAATGTGGTGGTGCGTTAACACGGCTGAGTCACTTTTCCTCCAACGCACCTGTGGTCGAGACGTTTTACATACATCTACATGCAAACAAGCCAGTTCAGCCATTTGTATTCTGAGCTCGATGGGCAGAAAACAAATCTTAAAGAAAAATGTCCATAGGAGCAGCTGCATTAAATCAACATCCGCATTCAGCTCTGCTCTGTTTGAATAGCTTTATTTTTTTAAATCAAATGCTTCCAAATCACAGTGGTGCTCCATTATCTCCCGTTTTCTGTGTTGACTTTTATAATCTTGTGTAGTTTTTGCATTAATCACGTTTTTCACAGCTGACCTCATCTTGCTATTGTTTCTTACTTTCTACTAACTACACGTACAGGGGAGTAAACATGATTATATTCCTTATTTATCAGAAGTTAGTTCTCTCTTTATACTAATTCACTTGCTGAGAAGATTAAACCTTTCACCATAACTTGCATTTTTAGTTTATCAAAAACTGCAAGGTGAAAAATATGTCAGGAACTGCTAATTAATGTAACTGGAGCTGAGTGTCTTTCCTCACGCACGAGCCTAAAACATCCAAATACAAATGCACAGTGCCGTTTCCTCTCATTAACAAACGTTTCAGCAGGCATGATTAAAGGTTCTGGTGTGCTTAGCTGTATCCACTGTGGCTTCATGCTCTCAAGACAAACTTCAACTCCAGCCAAAGAACCGAGTGAGAGGTGTCTCCTGCTGTCCAGCGTGTGGGCTGTGCACCGCCACGCAGGGAAGGCTCCTGCCGACAAACAAATGTTCGTCTTTATGACCGGAGCATTCCACTTTCATTGCACACGGATCTTATTCCCCTGTCCCTCACTGAGTGAGCTGAAACTCATTAACAGAAACTGCTGGTAGCAGGATAAAACTCACACATTCATGCGTGCATGCGCGTGCGTATGCTCACATTCAGCCTATGAATCTGATAGAAAGCATCGGAAAAGCCGCAGAAGATGCAGGTGCTGTGTACTCCACCGTGACAACCTGCCAGTAAAATCTGATGCAGCTTCTCACTAAAACGTCAGCGTGACCTTGCCTTACTTCTCTCAGGTGCACAGCCAACAGCTACAAACAGCCCACATTAGACAACACAGACATGAACTCGACCCATTTCTATTATTAGTGAGACTTAATGGATGTTAGTTCCACAAAAAGAGAATTAATTCCAGATGAGTCTATCTACAGGCCGCTGAGCTGCTGGTGTAAGATGTGATTCAGATGGTCACAAGCAGAAGTAGAACAGCATTAGAACCACATGACCACCCTGGTAGGAGCCCGTTGTTGTACGTGCCACACAGAAACAGTGTAATTCTACATTGCTGTGGGCAGACATGCACACGTTGTGTCTCCGTCGCTCAACAAAAAGCCTCTGTGCACCCACACAAGCGCTGATTCGCTCGCAGCCAGCTGATGAGCCCTCTCCTCACGTGGAAGCTGAGCTACAGTGGAAATTAGACAAGATTGTATGAGATGATAAAGATGCAGGTCGTCCCACCTTTACAAGGGCAACGCAGTCAACATGCGAGTGAGAGAGATGTCGGTCAAACACTGTCTGTGTGAGAACAGAGAAAACATTTGAAGCGTGACGGAGTAAAAAACAACGTCCAGCAGAGTCTCTGCAAGCAAAGACTCACGAGGCCTCGGCCTGAGCTCACGACTTGAAAGTGTGTGTCGTCCTGTTTGAAATGTTTTCTGCACTTGTGCGTTATCAAAACATAACATGTTTCAATAATCTGCAGCGTATGCAAACTTTACCATACAGCATGTGATGATCAACACGATATAGGTAGAATTTGGATGGTTAGCTTAACAAAACGGGACATTTAGGGACATAACCATGAGCGTGGAGTTTATAGTTTCACTATTTTTGCACATTTAAAAACAAAAATAATACATTAATTAATCATGAGGATCATCCTCAGACAAATAGATAATGGAAATAATTCTCAGGCTGCAGCCCTAAAATAATTAAACTTATTAAACTGAGTATTCGTAATTCTATTTCTGTAAAGTCAGAACATTTAGAAATGTTTGGAAATAATTTGAATTTCCACCTAATGGATACAATACAAAGACTTGGTGTCTGCTCTGGATGTTGTGAGAGATTGTGAGAAACCATTACATTGGTTTCTGTTTTTCCTGAAATGTCTCAACCTTGTCTCATCTCACCTCCAGCCACCAGAGGTTCCCATTGCCGCTGCGCTCATCTGGTCAAACACCAGCAAACATCTATCTCTAGTTCATCCAGTTTCGCTTTAGTATTTACACCCACTGGTCTTTTCATGCCTGGGTCCAACATCAGCAGGTTTACCTCTGAACCTGTTGTCCAACCTGTCTGGCTTCGATTTATTTGTGGTGTCTATTGGATGTCACATCCTCTGTGATATTAACTCTAATAGTCATAATTGAAATCATCAAAATGAAGACTAACACACATAAAACCAACAAAAAAAGAACCATAAACCTGTAAAGTTTGGGTACGTAAATGCTGAGTGTGTGTCTGGTTCTGACAGGGATGAACTGAGCGTGCAGATGAGTTCAATCAACCAAAGCAGGGCTGTTGTTTGGGCAGCCTGGCAGTGTGTGGGTGACTCGGGGAAGGAGTTTCCTGCCCGTTTGAATCTCCCTCTCTGCGCGATGCCACTTCCGCTTTCAGCACCATGTACAGCGCCGTCACTCTCGCTTTTCGTCGACAGCTTCCACGGCAGCTCGAGGCGGGGAGGTAAACTTTTGGCAATAGCAGAGTGAAGCTTCCTCGCCGCGTATACGACAGCGTCTGCGCGTCCTCAGCCCCATGTCCAGCAGGGTCCGCAGGAGCGAGACATAAGCGCGAAGGGAGAGGCTCCCGATCGGAGACGAACATGCAGAGAGGCGACTCCGCGAGACTGCCACGGGTTTGCTGAGGGATCAAATCCTAGAGGTCGGTTTTCTCTTTTTTAAACCGAGCGACTCAGATAACAGAGAGCCGGGAGGAGAGGACCACTGTGCCGGGGGGACGCGAAGGGACTCGATCTGCATGTGAGACCGCTGGTCCACACACCGGAGGCAAGAGATGCAGCCTGCGAGCAAGCTCCCGACTCTGATTCTCCTCATCTTCATGGGCACAGAACTCACCCAAGTAGGTGCTCAACGCTATTTTCCGCCGTGTGCGTTAGAAGCTGCGACCCGCGGTTAATTGGCTGCCGATCCGCGCAAAGATTACGCGGTTCCCGTGCATACAGAGCCCCGGTGAATTAGCCCTGTGCCCCGCTTAAACAGATTAACGGGGGGGATTACATGATGTGAATACGTTGTGCTTGACGGCAGATCCAGCAGAGCCCTGCTCGGGATCTTCAGCAGCAGGGCAGACGGAAATATTGCTGCGATCATCTGTTAGTTTCCTCATTAACGCAGAGTCCGATTCATCTGCCAGGTGTATTATTGCAACACGTTGCCTGCAGTTTTCTCCCTCCCCCAAAAAGATGTTATGGAAAACCATGAGCTGCTGCTCTCTAGGGCTCCACAATCAAACGCAGTGTCTCAAAGAAGGTGTTTTGAGCATGCTCACTGACCACAGTGTGTGTGTGTGTGTGTGTGTGTGTGTGGGGAAGAGAACATTTAGTCCAACAATCCAACGCCACCCTGCTCACTAGTGAGCACAGTTACCTATCAATGAATGTGATTCGTTATTGGAAGTAGTTATTACTTCCTGCTATTAGCAGTCACTGTTGCTTTAAACTGTTGCCCCCACAAAATCCCTCAAACAGAGAGTGAGGGGATGGATGTATTTATTACGAGGCCCCGCCGCCACTGGATTGAAGAACTTGAGGATTTAATTGCCCTTGCATGAACAGAGAGTCCTATTTCATAGACTTCACTGTTGGGTGAATCCAATCTCAGCTCACTGAAACAATCTAATGTGCCACTGAGGTACCGTCAATAAATGAATCTCTGTTCCCGGTGTGTCCACGAGATGCTCCGAGTGACAGTGGAATGAGCGCGCGGCAAACCCCTGCTGACGAGTGTGTTAGAACAATATTGATGTAATATTGCCTTGAGAAATTGATTTCCTCAAATTTACGAGAAGTGTCACTGTGCTGCGAGCAGAATGGTTTTGATTTTTATTCACAGAGCTGCAGCCTCGTGTGGAATTTGATTTGTAATTTGATCAACGCTGTAACCTCACACACACACACACACACACACACAGTCCTCGCTGGCGTTAGTTTATGTGCCTGTATTGAAGCAGAAAATGCAAAGGCTCTCATCTGAGCTGGACATACAGTACAGCAGCAGCAGGGTGCACACAAATGCTGACTCCCAGGAACAATGGGGCCATTTGCATTGATTGATGAAAGACATCAGTCAGAGGAGAGAGGAAGAGGGAGTGTGTTTCGCTTTGGATTTCACGACAGCTGGTTCGGCTCCTGCACGGTGCAGGTCAGGGCCTGCGTTACAGTGACAATCCTTCTGTGATGGAGTGCGTTCTGTCTGCTTGAAGGTAAGTCGATATTAGTCCACAGCCGTGCCTGTGTGCTCACATCCAGAAGAATAGAAGCACGACACACACTGACGGGCTCTATTTATACAGCCCCTGTTACGGTACATTTTCCTGTAGGAAGGCCAGGCCTCCTCTCTGCATCTCTTCGGTGTTTGAATACAGACCAAAAAAAAAAAGAAAAGTGAGAGGCGTATCTAGAGACCGAACCTTTTAATGCTGCATTACTCATCAGAAAAAAACAGGCCATGCAGTGTGGCCTTGACCTTTACTGCTGAAAAATAACACCCACTTAGTGATCGCATTAAGCACCTTCCTTTCAAAAGCCTCACTTTGAGACGGTGTGGGGCAGCTGTGACTCCTAACATCTGGCCGAGGGGGCAGGGACGTGCCTGATTAGTAGCACGCTCTCCTCTTTCATTTCCACGCGCCTTCCGCTCACCTCCGCCGAAGGATGTGGCGGCTGCCCGGTGTTCCCGCAAAGAATAGTAAGCAGGGCTGAGCAGCATCTGTTCCTCATCTAGTGGCTCCCCCATGGCTGCAGGCCCACATCCTAAAGCATCTCACTGACACCTGACAAAACAGATGGCACTGCTACAGCCACGGCATCCCGGCCATGCAACTTACATACAGTACTAAAGAGCCATCATTGAAAGTAAAGACTAATTGTACAGCATGTGTTAAAGTTCTCCATTTGTTTCCCTGTGCTGTTGAGTTAAACACACAAACCATCCAAACCATCCCACTTTGCCAACGTGTCCATGTGTATGTTACTCAAGCAAGGGGGCATTCTCTTGAGTTTTAGGCTCTTTAGTGTAATGGAAATAAAAAAAAGTCAGTCAGATTTTAGGTGAGAAGCTGAGATGGAGTTGAGCTGAATTGCAATATGCGTGGTGTGATTGGCAGCTGGGGTTGAATCTATTCATTATTCAGTATGGCTGGTTGAGCAACGCAGAAAGACGGGGAGAGAGAGAGAAAACGAGCAGAAAAGGAGTAGGTGGAGATACGGTGTATTTTGTAGTGCACTTGCCGGCTGGAAATGAGATTTTTTTTTGCCACTCTATGAACACTTATTGCATTGTACTCCGAGCGTGTGAGTGTGGTTATACACCTGTATGCAAAGAACCCAAACACCTTTTCACAGGAACGCAGTGCAGTGCAAGAGTCCAACAAGAAACACTAGTTTTAGCAAACTTTGATGCTCGTTTCGTTGGATATTATTTGATTACTTCTATTTCTGTGCAGAGTTTGTAAAGTCTCCCTGTGCCTGTGCAGGGTTGCATAACTCCAGTTCCCTCCCACTATCTGAATGTATGCTGCCTGTAAAGTACCTGTAGGTGTAAATGTGATTGGTTGTCTGTGTCTCTGTGTCAGCCCTTGGCAGACTGGCAGCGCGTACAGGTGGTGGAATCCTCTCCTCGCACAGGGACAGTTGTTATTGCAGCGGCGAGTTTAGTCCTGCGGTACGTCACGCAGATCTGTTGACCGTCGCTGTGAGTGCTGTGTGCTCTCACCTCAAGATGTGGAGGAGATAAAAGAGTGGGTGCAGTGAGTGCACACTCTCACTCCCGCTTCCAGTTTACCAGAAAAATGCATTATGGAGCCAACGGGAGTAGCTGTGGACACTGAGCCACTGGTACTATTCTGGGGACCTTGTGCATTATGCAGCACTGCAGTTTAGTCCATAAAGGCATCGGCCATTAGGGATGTTGCTGTGGCCCTTGGCTCCGGACGGATGTATTACTAGTGATTTCTGAACACGGTTACTATATTTGTTTTGTGAAAATGAACAATCCTAGCACGGAATATACCACGTCAGACCTTAACTCTTTGATTTGTGTCCAAATAACCAAGTAATCAATACATAAAGATAAACTACAGAGCAGTCACTAAAATTTCAGGGATCCTAAGTTTGAATTGAGATTTTCAGGGGCATGTTTTGCATCTTGTCTGCCCCCCCCCCTGCAGTATAAATGCTCTTCTCCTACAGTGGAGCAACGCCCACATCAGCTGCACGATGGCGCCAGAGTCCCACGAATTAAAAGCTCCTTCTCAATTTGAGCTGAAGGCGCCCGGTGTGTCCCATTGCATGAACTGTATCTGAAGTCCTGACGCCATGCTGTCATTGCAACACGGCATTTCATTTTGCATAAGTGTTGTGTCGTTCAGTGCGCTGCTGGTTGAAGTTCAGACTTAATAACGGACAGTTCTTCATGCGTGATCCGAGGTCCTCTCTGTGTGTGATGGACAGCATCCTTTTCTGTTGGGACAGTGGACAAAGGAATGTCACTGCCCGCTCTGAATAATCCCGCAGCATCACTGCTCGTTGACATTCCCTCAGGGGACAGTCGGTATCGGGCCGCTATGCGCGAATCATATTCCCATGAACGGACCCAACCTGGCTGACATCATTGCGTCTGGCTGTGGAGATGGTTCCGTAGCACCTCCTCTTCCCTCCCCTCTTCCATTTGGAGCAGCCTGTGTGTGTAGTCAGTGGCACTTCATCACAGAGCGCACCCAGGCAGGAGGCGGACCGTCGGGCGTGAACCAAATAGTAACGGTGGAGCGGAGCGGCAGCAGTGTGCGGGACGGCGCAGACAGAGGAGCTATCCAGCGGACACTTCCTGCGGGTTTAGCACTTTTTAGCCCTCCGTTGGATCAAGTGTTGCAGTTTTCTCCCCGTCCCGACCTTCTCGTTTCGGTCGTCCCTCGCCAGTGGTTCGTCGGAGATGTCCAAAAAAAGACCAGCCGAACCGGAGTCCCGGGTGAAACAGCAAGCTGCTCTGGGCATCATGACTCTCTGCCTCCCCTGTTTCTCCCCGGAGTCCGTGGAATGAAGACGGCTTAACTATCATCCAGGCGAAGCGCAAAGATGTCGGTGCCTTTGCTGAAGATCGGCGTCGTGCTCAGCACCATGGCGATGATCACCAACTGGATGTCGCAGACCCTCCCCTCGCTGGTGGGGCTCAACACCACCAAGCTCACGGCGGCGCAGGGAGGGTACCCGGACCGGAGCACCGGAGTAAGTGCGCAACTTTCGCATATTTCCTGCGGCTGCTTGGCTGCTTTTTGCTGAATGAATGCCGCACGTTACTCTTCTGAAAGGTAGACAACAGCCGTTCCTAACGAGGAGGATCCAATGGCACGAGTGTCACGCGCAACAGGGAAAAAGACTTGGAGACACATCACTGGTGTCTCCGCGTCTGATGTGTCTCCAGCTGCCTCTGCCGAGAAAGTTAGAGGCCTGTTGTAGCCTTTATGCAGTCACTTGGTTATTTTTCCTGGCACTGATGTTGGTGAGTAAGGATCACAGTGGTGGGAAATTAGGAGGCTGACGTGACAAATTTCAAAGCAGTGTGATTTTTTCCCCTGTGAAACCGCGGGACCCCTGATTCTTCCTTTCACTGTGTGTGTGTGTGTGAATGAAAGAGGCGCACACAGAGTCAGAATGAAGCGTTTCTTTGTTTCTCTGTCAGACTCCTGACAGACCCTGAGCTTCCTCTGTGCCGTGACATTACTGTGAGCTCTCTGTCAAGTGGAGGTGAGCACTGAAATGTGGAATAATTGGTGCAGAAGAATCAAACGGACTGGTGTTCTTCTATTTACTCTTTATTTCGTGTCATAATTTGTGTGATACCAGTGAGGGAAGCACAGAGCTACCAGAACAGGTAATTGATAGTGATTTTCTTTGTCTTGTCAGCAACGGACCGGTAGAGGCTGAGATGGCACCTTCTGGGCTTTGTAGAGTCAAGTTCTTCTCACTAATTGAATCAATCAGCCGGTCTGACTAGTGAGGTTGTTTTTTTTTTTTTGCTGATGAGGTGACAATTATCTTTTTTTTTTCTTCCAGTGACTCAGTTTAATCTGATCGGCAGGTCAGTGGCTGGATTTGTCTGTGAGGAGGAGAAAAACCTTCCTGACGTCATATATGTGACACTTACTCACACACACACAGAGCCCATTGAATAATAGGAGTAACAGCTGTCTTGATTGGCTGCATACTCCCTTTGTGTGGCTTTATGGTGCAAAACGGGTGGAGCCTTGTGGTTTGTGGTTTTCAGACGATAAATGCAATAAAACTTTAGCATCAAGAAGGCTCAACACACTCAGCGGGGGAATAACTGGAGCATCCTCTTTGGTCTCGTCTTGCTGACCTTAAACGTGCCACAAACAAACGCAGGGTTGTGTTTTTGCTGGGAAGTGTCAACCTTTCCCCCCCCCCATTACTGTCTTTGTCTAAGCGCTCCGCTTCTCCAGCATCGCCGCTCAGCTGCCCCCTTTTTCTTGATTTATCCGCTCCTTTGTCCCCAGGTGTTGCCAGCAAATCCAGAGGAATCGTGGCAGGTGTACAGTTCAGCCCAGGATAGCGAGGGAAGGTGTGTCTGCACCGTGGTGGCGCCCCAGCAATCCATGTGCTCACGGGATGCCCGCACCAAACAACTGAGGCAGCTGTTGGAGAAGGTAATTACCGCTTAAGACCTCGGCAACACACAACCCCAGCAGTTACAGTTCTACCTTTAATCTTCCTCACCCTCAAAAGATGTGGATCAGACGCGCTGTGTATATATATATGAGTGTACACGTTTGCCATCCTCAGATCACCTCCCTGCCCATAGGAAAAGAATAAGAACCACGCTCTAATGAGCTCCCTGGATACCCGCCAGGCATCATGGGAGGCGGCTATACACTGACTCTTTTTGTTTCTATTGGCTCCATCACTGCACACATCCAAAGGATCACATCTAATGATGTAACCTAGCTCAATACCCATTGACTGCAAGCTCAGACTAGCCCATTTATGCAAAAGGAATATTTAAGCACATTAATGAAAAAATCCTATTCCTTTAATGACGGAGATAATCCCCCAAATCGTGCAGACCAGTTAGATTACACACATTAACTGCCAAAAACAGACATCAACAGATTTCTCCTGAATAAATAAAAGATGAGCCAACTTCTTGGACCACAACACTTTTGGAGAAACCAAATGTCCTAACAGTATGCATTCTACACTTGCACCATGTGTCTGAGGCCCCTGACTAGCTGGCCTCATGTCAGGGTTTGTGAATCGCTGCAAGAAGAACGCCGAGCCAAATTAACATATTGAAAGTCTGCTGCATTTTCTCTAACTGCAGCAAGAAACGTAATGATTTCTTCAAGTAGACTGAATATCGTGTTCACACACCAGGTCCAGAACATGACCCAGTCCATCCAGGTGCTGGACCAGCGAACTCAGAGGGACCTGCAGTATGTGGAGAAGATGGAGGTGCAGCTCCGTGGTCTGGAGACTAAGTTCAGGCAGGTGGAGGAGAACCACAAGCAGAACATTGCCAAGCAATACAAGGTACGGAGACTGATTTCAAGCCATTGATCCAACTGCCATTGAATCACAGCTGCACTGTTTTAGTCCTACCCATCGTGTGTGTGTGTGTGTGTGTGTGTGTTTTTCCACTGTGGAGATGGTTAAGAATGACCTAAACCACCATTTGACATACCAAGTAATCAATAATGTATGCATAATAAAAGCTGCTAAGTGCACACAGAAGATCAGCTGCAAGAATTCATGTGACTTTATAAAACCATGTGGTGGCGTATTAAATCAATGCAGGAATAATGAAATGTCATAAGACATTTTACGTTATCACAATTATCACGTAATGGTAAAATTGTGTACACATTGAAGGTGTCTTATGGACACTAAGCTTCCCAGAACGTCCGCCTTACATGTTTTGCTGCTTCTTTATCAAAATGAACGTCTTTTGAATTCATATTTGGCAAATAGGGCGGGGTATTGAGTGAAATTATTAGACCTTTAGTTCATTTTATTCAGGCTTCAAGTAATGATTGTTCATTAATGGTTTCACCGTAAAATGTCAGAAAGTAATGAAATAGTGATGAAGGTACAGATGACCATCAGATAATTTGCTTGCTTGCAAAAAGGTTTCACCTCAATTTCAATTTAACCTCTAATTTATTTCTGCTTTGCATTTAACAAAAACGAAAGCAAAGTTTTTGTATTTTAAAAATGCCATTTAAACACAAGCAGCCCTATAAGGACTCTGTGACCAAACTCCTGATAGCAGTCAAAAGTACAGTTATTGGTACCAAAAAGTGTTGGCATTCAATACCTAGCCTTTGTTTTTTTGTAGTTACTACCTGTAGCACTCAATCAGAATGAAAAGCAGCTTCAGTATTTGTACCATCCAGCCCGCACATGCATTTGTGTGATCCTGTCATCTGCGCATGCTCAAAAATCCCATGCAAACAATTCACATTCAGTGCATGTGTGCAATATTTTGTAACATGTCTAAGTGCATTGACTAAGTGTGCGTGCTTTTGTTTGTATGTCTGTTAGATAGGTTAGCAAGCTCTAGACCCCTGTCAACAGTCTGTCATTTTCTTGCTTGCAGGGCTAACTTTAAGACATGTAAAGAGAGCCACAGGGAAGAAGAGGCAGGTCAATTCCAGATTCCCCTGAACTGGGCTACAGTACTGAGAGCATTTGGGCGTCAAACAGTTAATTTCCCTTTAGCACCATTAAGACTAAGAAACCCCCACCCCTCTCCTAAATCAACTTACCACTGATCTCTTCCTGCATGTTACTGCTGTCAAAGATTTCTATTTAAAAGCTTTCTTCAAACGTAAATACATTTATTATTATTATTATTATTTGCTGTTATTTATTTTATTTTAATTTTGGCTTTTGTCTATGCATTTTTGGTTACTCAACAAATCTATACGTAAAACTATAGACGTACAATTCGAGACACTTTGTTGTGTGTGACATGTAAAAGCATGTAACCCTTAATACGATGTTGCATTTTAAACGATGATGACCAATAAAGAGCTTTCCCACTTGTTGTCGGTGTACCGAGGGCTTGCTTTTTAATGGCTGGTCACTGCCGGGACGGAGCCACCTGCTCTGCTCGTCCAGCGGGTGGAGAATAATTCCCGGGTTTGTTTGCTCGCTCAGACACACACCTGCACAGAGAAAACACAACTCTTGACACACAAACGCTGAACATGGACCTGAACATTCAGGTCAGTGAAGAGGCAGGATAGAGTCAGAGTAGTCAGGTTCAGACAGGTGTTTTGGTTTTTTTTCTTCTTTTCTTTTCTTAAATGGACAGCGGGTCTCCTTTTGTCGCTCATGACACTCAACCGAGCTTATTCTAATCCTTTCAGGCCATAAAAGCGAAAATGGAGGAGCTTAGACCGTTGATACCAGTGTTGGAGGAGTACAAAGCCGATGCCAAATTGGTATTGCAATTTAAGGAGGAGGTCCAGAATCTGACGTCAGTTCTAAGCGAACTTCAGGAGGAGATGGGGGCCTATGACTACGAGGAGCTCCACAACAGAGTGTCAAATCTTGAGGAGAGACTCCGAGCATGCATGCAAAAATTAGGTAGGCACAGAAAGTTGTTTCAAGCACACATTTTGCTCCCAACACATGCATTCACAAACCGCCCCACCGGCAAACAGTAAGTTGTCATTGGCTAGAAAGAGATGTTCAGGCATATTTACATGATAAGGAGCCTTGCAGGAACGTGATGCACTACCGCTCCAAGGCAAATTACGCAGTCTATCTCATACTTTCTAACCAATGAACACTGGTATCGGTTAACAAGATAGTCTGATAATGACGTCCATGACAGGGCTACTAGAACTGGAGTTATATTGCAGTAACTTCTTACTTTTAAGACTAGCACTGAGGCCGTTGCTCCATTAACACAAAATAAGTCAGCGCCAGTTGTAAAATGTTACAGTAAAGGCATGAATTAATCCAAAGTGAAACTATTTCTGGGTTCCAGCTGGTACTGTGACCAAATATCAGACGCACATCGTCTAAAATAAGCCTTTAATCAGTATTAAACAAAATATCCAATCGTCACTGGCAACGGCCCACTCTTCTTTACACTGAGTACTGAATGAATGGTAGTGTCCCACAAAACTGGCTTCACGTAATGGAAGGTATTCAATATTAATATAAATGACTAGACATGAGAGGTTTTACAGTGGTCCAGCTGCTCATACAACGACGCATCACTGGAAGGTATGCTCAGGAACAAAGTCAGTGACGGCATCCTCAGTCTGCAAGTTCCCATCACCGTCCTATCTTTGCTTTTAGACCCTGCCTCAGACTCTTCACACCTCTGTCACAGCCCACAGTGTTAATAGATGCACACCCACACCACAGTGACTAAGATATATTACAAGACCAGAGACACTTACATGCTGCACATCACGGGTATATTGTGTCCCTGTTTCAAATTATTCACTGTGTGTGATGACAGAACAAAACTGGGAAAAGCTTTTGGTTACAATGCCTGCTGTTCTTTTTAGGAAGGCTAGAGTGATTATCGTTGGAATACAAAATATTGTATTTTGGGTACAAAAAGCAGTTATTTGTTTACTGGCTACATCTGCTCTAAATTCCTAGTTGACAGCAGCAGGAGTCTTGTGTCCGTGTTTTCACTCAGTTCAATGCACATGCTGCTCCGACTGTCAAAGATAGGAGAGTGGGGAACTGCAGGAGATACTCCAGTGTGTGTGTGAGTGAGAAAGAGAGAGAGAGAGAGAGAGATCAGACGAGATAAAGGCGAGGTCACCCAGTGAGGGACTGGCTCAGGCAGAACAGAGGGTGGCTATTCCTTTTATCTTCACACGATTGCAGAGGCGCTCATGCATAGTGGTGCACAAATACAATCCAGTACACAATTCCAGTTATTAAGATTAAACTTGTGAAGGTCACTATCTATGCAGCAGAACGACCACGGGAGAAGACAGAGAGGGCAGGAGATATTTGAGTCCAGAATAACAAATAGCGCAACAGGAGAAATTGAAGGTGGTAAGGGGGACAGAAAAAGAGTGATAAAGTGAAGGCGAGCCAGAAAAGTGAAAGAGAGTAACTAGGGTCCCTGCAGAGCTGTCCTTCAAGCTGTTTTGTGCCGGAGAGACTAACAGCCCAGCGGCTGCTGGGACACAATGGCCATCGATCAAGAGGACATGCCAGCTTGCTGGGCAGTAATCAAATAAATAAATCACCCTGTGTCGTGCCCCAACAATGTGGAGGCAGAGAAAGCTTCAGGCAAATTGAGGCCCTTCACATCGAAATACTGATGAATGGAGCAGGAGGGTCACACCGGCACACAAAGCCCTCTGCTACCATTGTTGTCAAGTTCAGTTCCCTCAGCAGCGAATGGAATTACCAGGTATGTTATAGTGAGGTCCGCATGCTACAGAAAAAATAAGATGATCTGCTTCATGAGGACTGTGGGTGCAGTTGGATCCGATATGACTGACAGTCACAGAACAACTTGGTGATGGCCAATGGCCACAACGACCAAAAAAGTCCAGCGTGAAATAAACAAAACTGTTCTAACTTTGGCAGTGTGCTCATGTAGTATCCCATGACTCACACTAAAACGCTTACCCAAGTCTGCAGGGCCTTTAATCACAATCTCAACTTTGGAGAAATTAGATGGTGTAAATCAAATGATCCCTTAAAAACAAATATTCGTCCTGGTCTGCATCCGAGTGTTCGTTCTATGGCTGTGTTGTTTTTTTTTGTGTGATATCAGCTCAAGTTCCCATTAGGTTTTCCATTCGCTTTGCCCTTTGCTTCGGCCCAGAGAAATTTAGGCCAAAAGGGGATTAGACCCTGTGTGCATCTCCAGAATGTCGATCCATCAGCGGACCCCCGAGCAGCTTGCAATAGTGTCATCTAAAGATATGGGCCC
Organism: Microctenopoma steveboyesi; assembly: GCA_032359275.1. Taxonomy (NCBI): domain Eukaryota; kingdom Metazoa; phylum Chordata; class Actinopteri; order Anabantiformes; family Anabantidae; genus Microctenopoma; species Microctenopoma steveboyesi. The sequence continues at coordinate 3,228,311 of JAUMHF010000004.1, read as the reverse complement.
GATTAGAGAAAAGAAATAAATAAATCAATGGCTAGTGTATTAGCGTGGTCCATAATCCCACAGAGGGTTACGTAAGGGACTCAACCCCCACTAGAAATAGTAGATGCTGCTCATGTGACCATGTGTTTGTCTCCTAGTAGCCGCTGAGGTGTGATGCCCACACACGCTCGCAGGCACAACATTTGTAGCACACAGATAAGCGCAAATGCTCTGGCACACAATTGTTATATTTTGTAAGTAAAAGAGCTATGGTGAGATGAGAAGATGGAGCGAGGCAGATAATTGAATGAGACAAACTAAAATGACATTTCACAACAGGGATGAATAACAAAAGGAGGGAAAGGGGGTTGATGGGTTAATTAAAGCAAGGCGTCATAGAGAGAGATGTTAATGAAAACGTGAAATGAGCCATTGTAAATGCCCCACACGTTAAATTAGCATATCTGAATGACTCATTAAATTCACGAGATAAAACTAACTCATCAAAATCTTTTAATTGACCTGAAACGACTAAACGACTGGATGCACTGAAGGGTCGGGTGTTGAGAACCATTGTTATTCGGTAAAATGTGTGACTCTCGTTTCTGTCTGTGCTCATTAGAAAGGGTACATTAGTCTGACCAACTCTCAGTCACAGGGGACACAGAACCCAATGTTGGTTTTGTCAAATTCACATTAACACCTCAATCAACTCTAATTAACAGTACAGCAGCTTACAAGCAGCGCACGGGAGCAGAATGCACCGACTCCTTCTCTCCTCTCACTTTCTCACATACACACAGAGGGAGTAAAACAGGCATTAGCATGTGTGAACCGAATAATAAGCACCTTTTGTACATCAGGCGAAAAGCGAAGTGACGTTAACTCCCTTATACTTACATCCAAGCTCTTTCAGAATTAAAAATAATGAACCAGAATCTCTTGTAAAAGTGCATTTGGGCCTTTAGTTAAAATACCCAAGTGGGTGTTGCTCTGGATGTTTCCATCTCACTTCTTCCCTTGCAGCATGTGGCAAACTGACAGGCATCAGTGATCCTATCACCATCAAGACGTCTGGATCCAGATTCGGCTCCTGGATGACTGATCCTCTGGCACCTGAAGGTGACACCCGGGTACGTACTGCTGTAGACAGTTTCAGAGTGCGCATGGAAATCGTTGAATTATGAGGCAGCTGGGCACCAAATCTATATCAGCACAAAAACCTGATGAAACTCTTGTTCATATTTACAGTATAGTGTTTACAGTATAGCACAAGCGCCATAGCAGTAGTTTCACAATCTAGGAACAAATTTACTTTCAAGAGTTGTATCGCAAAAAATATACCGCCAGCAGCTGGTTAGCGTAGCTTAGCACGAAGTTTGGAAACAGGTTGGAAATAGTTGTTCCTGAAAACTTCTCAGTATTAGAATAAGTAGCTAGTTTGTAAGTGAGTGAAAAGACATCGTTGGGTGCATCTTTTCAGCCCAGCATTTTGTGATGTTTTCTACATTAATATAATTACATCACACTGTTTAAGAGAGAAACTCAAATCGTTTCCCCTCTGTTGAAAGTTAACGATGACCTTGACCTTTTGTTTAGCTCCTTCTGTGGAAGATAAAAACAGTCATGGTGACTTTTTCACTTTGCAAAGCTTGGGCTGCTTTTATTACATTAAAATAAAATGGCAGGGATAAATCTATATGGCTACCCAGTGGACAATGAAGAGAGGGAGCTGGAAATAAAGTTTATTTGTCTGCAAAGCGTGATCATGCTCTTTACAAGAAACATTAATAGGAGCCAGAACTCTCAATGTCACATGGGCATAGAAGAGATACAAACCTGTGGAGAACCTGCAGCAGGCAGTATAGTAGTGGTGTACTGTACTTCTGCTTCCTGAAGGCTAGTTGTCGTGACAACACTGACTGTACAGTGTGTATATTTTAAATTTTCTCAGCAGCACGGGTGAAGCTTACTGCTGACTAAGGCTATATTTAGCATACTGTAAAGACAACTTTTTTTGTAGAAACTAATGCATTTTGAACAGAATACATGAAAGATGTGCTGCGTTATCAAAGGGCAGAAAAAGAAGAATAAACGTAATTGACAGGAGCAGACAGGCCTGCTCCACATCTTTTCATCTCTTGGTTTCCTTACCTTAGTGTTTTTTCAGAGCCCGTAGAGACCTGCTTCCTTGATGTGAATCATTTTTTAAGTCAATCACAGCAGCTCATGGAAGAAGGTAAGGGAAGGGCTTCAGGTGTCTCAGTCCCACTGAGAGCGAGGATGTGTTTGAGCCTCCAGCAGCTCCAGAATGAGAGCTCTCTGCCCACCACCGCGGGGGCCAGCAGGAAGCTGGCTTGAAGCAGCTGAGACAGGTCTTTTATCTGGAATGATGGGCACTACTCCTGTGGGGCCCAACTCATGCATCCCTGCGGCTGTTGTCCTGACTGCTTGTATTCAGAAGCTGCCGAATCACAGCTTTGTCTGCCCCTTGAGGAACTCTCAGTGCTAACTTAATTGGAATACTTGTTGATGATGTGATTTGATTTGTGCTGTGTGTGATCTGCATACAAGATTCAGATATTCACAAATGCAAACTATGAATGAGAGTGACAGGGGTTTGTAGTACTGCTGTGTTTGATCCTAATTCTTTCTTCTTGCTTTGTCATTAGGTCTGGTATATGGATGGTTACCATAACAACCGCTTTGTGCGAGAGTACAAGTCAATGCAAGACTTCATGCTGTCGGACAACTTCACATCTCACCGGCTGCCCCACCCGTGGTCAGGAACAGGTCAGGTTGTCTACAACGGCTCCATCTACTTCAACAAATTCCAGAGCCACGTCATTATCAAGTTCGACTTCCGCACGTCTTCCATCAGCAAGTCCCGGCAGCTCGATTACGCCGGCTTCAATAACGCGTACCACTATGCCTGGGGAGGCCATTCTGACATAGACCTTATGGTAGATGAAGGAGGCTTGTGGGCTGTCTACGCCACCAACCAGAACGCCGGAAACATTGTCATTAGCAAGCTGAATCCCAACACCCTGCAGATCATCAAGAGTTGGACCACCAACCATCCCAAGAGGAGTGCTGGGGAATCTTTTATGATATGTGGCACGCTCTATGTAACCAATGGCTACTCAGGAGGCACCAAGGTCTATTACGCCTACTCCACCAACTCCTCTACCTATGAGTACATCGACATTGCCTTCCAGAATAAGTACTCACATATCTCCATGCTGGACTACAACCCACGGGACCGCGCCCTCTATGCTTGGAACAATGGTCACCAGGTCCTCTACAATGTCACATTGTTCCATGTGATCCGCTCAGAAGAACTGTAACCATGGAAAATGGATTACCTACCTACCTACATACATACATGTTGTCTGTGTAGAAATCTCCCTATAAACACAAATATATCTGAGAAAGAAAAAGACTATGGCAAGACTATTCTATTTATAATATTGCATAACTTTTGCTGAGAGACTGCATAAACAGTGAATGCAAAGTGGATTGAATGTGCATATAAATGCTAAAGAAAAAAAAACAAATCTATAAGTGAAGGGTTTCATTCCAAAATGTAATATATTTGTTACAGGAAAAAAAAGATTTATCAGGTAATATCACAAAACCACATACGGTACGATTGTTAGAAAACTGTTTTGTAAATAAAAGGTCTTACTATAACTTGTAATGTCAACAGTTACCCAATAGTAGACTTAATTTTATTAGCTGCCATCATTTTGCTAGAGGTATTTTATTTTGGAATGAAACTCTTTGTTTTCCACATAGAAAATGATTGTAAAAGTAGACTATATATCAGATGTAAAAGAATAAGAACAGATGCCAAAAAAAATGAACATCACGCCTTTTTTTTATATGATGGAACATCAACCTAAGCTCTGGTTCTTCTGCAGAAGTCCTCCCAGCTGAACTTTTCGTTTGGTCACTGGGGCTCCTGAAACAAAGACTGTGGGTAATAAACTGTTGGATCCCCAGGTCCCATAGACGCACGCAGAGAAGTGGGAGGTCAGTCTAGTCAGAAGACTTGCTAGCCTAATGGGTGCAGTCTGTCATATTGTTTTTATCAAGTACAGTAGCAAATCAAAAGTCTGTAGAGAAACAGCAAGCAACAATAACAACATCCACTAAAAGACCTGAAGGCACTGACTGTTGACAGCACTGTTGTTTGAGATGATTTTTCTGTGTTAGTGACTATGTGTGAAAAAGGCTTTCTTTGCATGAGTGTTTTCTATCACTCCAGTCTGCTCTTCTGAATGTCTTTTGCTGTATGATACCTTCAAAAAATGGAGGGGAGGGGAGGGAGTGGGGGCAGTGGGGTGGAAGTGAACATGAGATCTGATGATTTGCGAGGATTTTTCCTTTCATTCCCTGCTTCTTTCCATTTAGTTCTTGTTTTGTTTATTTCTATTTCTTTGCCATTATTTTTATTTTTCAAATGTTCTTGTATCGCTGTAACTGTTGGCACTGGTATTGCCTCTCTGTATTTGTTTACTTGGACTGCGTGGGAGAAATCTATCTAGCTCACATCTCTGAAGAAAAAAAAAAACAAATAACAGAATGTATAAAGTATTGTATCCTGGGAACCTGGTCCTCCTCTATGTTCACTTCACATGACGCGCCTGCAGTAGGCAGAGGTTTTTTTAGAGGATAATCCTGTCTTATGTCATGTATTCCCCCACTGCTAGTGAAGGATAATGCTGTTTAAATGTATACCCTTGCCGAGGACAAAAGCTTTTCACTCTTTTTGCGCTTTGCTGGACATGTGTTGTATCTGAGATGAGATAGTTAATGATTCGTGTCAATAAAACGGAGAAATCTGATGCTCTGGTTGTTGCCTTAAAGCTACAAGCTGCCGTGTGACAGCACACTTGAGCTTTGTTGTTCATATGGAGCTGTTTTTTTAGGCTGTGGGCAAAGATTATTTCGAATTCACACACCCTGTCATGTTTGTAGTGGCCTTAAAGCAAGGCTGCGTATCTCTTGTGTGAAAAATCTGTATGCAAATGAAGAGGCGGATTCATAAGCTCTGAAATGGCCACTTGCTCAGCTCAGTACGCCGAGAGTTTGCTGCAATGCCATCACTTGGCCTCGTATGATTGTAGCTAATAATGTCATCTGATGTGTTTTTTCGAGAGCTAATACAGGTTTTCTTTTCAATATTTGTTTCGCCAGCACCATCCTCACTACATTTCAAATAATATCCAATTTGTTCTCTTTATCTGTCTGACTTTAACAGTGTTGTCTGATGGAATAGGCCTGTTTGCATTTCTTTCCTATCATCTGACATTTCTTTTTATTTGTAGATTCAGAAATCATCTTATTAGGGCAAAACTATTTCCTTTTTGTTCACTCAACAGTTTTCTCTCCTTTGATCTCCACTTCATTTCATTTACCCCCACCACTACTCTTCTTTTGCTCCCTCATCTTTCAGCCAGGCTATCTTTCCCGCTCTTTGTTGCTCCCACTCCCTCGCTGCCTCTTAGTCCTCTGATGTTTCAATCAATGAATAAATGATTGCTTCTATTTTCACTCTGAGTGCTTGGCCAACACAAGCTGCTTTGCTCCCCAGGAAGAGTTAGAGATATTTGGGAGACTGACAAAAAAAAAAAAAAAACACAGAGAGAAACATGTTTCCATGGAAGGTCTCACAGCGTATGACACAATGAGCTGTCAGTCACGAGCTGAATATATTTGCATCTTTAAGAGGTGATTGGCGCATCAAGGGACATAGCAGCAGTGTCTCTAGTCCCAGCTTCCACACACCCAGCAATCAACAGACGCACATCTGCCAGTGAACCTGACAGTTGCATTTCATTTCATCATTTTTGTACACCGTCTCTCCTTTCTTATTTCAGTACCAATGTCTTGTTTACTCCCGACTTAAATAGGTACACTTGGCTAATTACTGTGTTGACACTTTGCCCTCTAAATGCCACGGCTATTGTAGCAGCTCTTCTGGGAGTAAAGGACAGAAACAGTGAGGGGTTTGACCTTGCTGGGGCCAGCTGTAAGGTGCATCATTCCCCCAAGGACAAACCACTTACCAGTGATAGAAACCTAGTGAACTTATTAGGCTTGCTATCAAAAGGCTCGGCACTGCAGTAGCTTTATTTTCCCATACAAAGTTCTGTGACAGTTTGTCACAGTTGTGACTTTCCCCCATGCAACATTTATCTGTGCAACTAACTCCAAGGCAGCATCTTGATGGCCTTTTTTGTCATTTGAACGTTGAGTCATGTAGCCTCGAATTCCCTGCCAGACTGCTGTCAAGGCTGATGCACACTGCTAATTGAAATTTATCTTAATACGTCTCATTTGCGCACCTGTATTTTTAACCTTTACCATCACACAGAGAAATAACAGGATGTGTTAATTTATCTGAATAATTGGAATTAACTGCTGCACTGATGCTTTGCGCTTATTGGTTAATTGGCCTGCTTCCTGGCTATCAGCTGACTAGTAATAGCCAATCATATCCCAGCAGGTGCATCACCTGGTACCCTGTCAGGATTAATCTCCTGTTGAGGTATGTTCACCTCCCCGAGAAGCTAAATGTTTGCTGTAAACATTACTAACCATCTAATGTCGAAATGTGTTGGTTTGCTAAGGCGATACAAAGTGTATCGGCATAATCTGTGTCTAAAAATACTGACCTCTGTAAGATTTACAAGACAAGTTAATTCTCATTCTTACTGTGTATGCACATGGGTAACCACATGCATGCAAATTGTTTTGTGTCAGCTCAGGTTAGGTTGAGTTTTTAATTCATGGAAATTCAGTCTCTGGAAGGGTCTGCAGTATAAATGGTTTTCAGAGTTGCAAGTGTTGTAATGACTACAGATCACTAGATCACTACCGGATTTTAGATGTTGGTGCTAAATGTAACTTGGAAAAAAAAGGTCAGCACAACCCAAAATAGGTTATTAAACTATCAGCAGGTTTTAGTTTTGATTATCCAAATTACAGCATTTATATTTAATTCCCATCATTTCCAAACAGGAGTTGCAGACACATCTCGTCCAGATTTCTCTTTTCTGCAAGGTATGAAAAAACGATTAAACTCTGACTGTCAAGAGACTCAAAGCAGTAATAACATTTCCACGGCCTAGAACCTACCCTGCAGGGTAACCTGCAAACCTGCAATTACTGTGAACCCTTTGAAATTGAATGCAAGATGGCACATTCCACACAGTTTCTAAAACACACCACCTTTTTGTTATTTCCATTCAGATTCATGACACTGGCAGAGCAGCAAAACAAACTTTGAGTCTCATGTTTTCATTGACACTGTGAACAATCTCAGTGATAAAACTATAACAAGCCCCATGTGGGCTGAAATAACTGCCAATAATAAATCAATAGAACCATAAAGAATAGGACCAAGAAGGAGAAAGCACAATAAAGACAATTCATTTTAATTGTTGTGCAATAAAAAGGCAAAGTAATTCAGATGTCCCTTCTGTGATTCTCAGTGCTGTAATTTTTTTTTACAGTTATGTTCCTCTCAGAAATTCAAACACCTGCTCTGTAGGAAAATAATTAGCATTTTCTTCGAGCGTTTGTGTAAAAATACAGAGCTGTATGTGTTACAAGTAGACACCGTTTGCACTAAAATCGTACTGAATCTTTGTGCAGTTCTTTTTCCTGATGGACACATTCATTCTATTTATTTATTTAGTCAGAACAATTGAGGAAATACAAATACTTTTTGTGCTGCTCCATATAACCCAATTTCATGTCAACTTTCAGATGGAAGTTAAGTCGATAAAATGAAGAAATGGAAATAGAGTAGAAGGTATTACAACTAGATTCCTTGCTGTTGACAGAGAACTGAATCTGTTAAAGATGAAAAGTGGAATGTTTAAACAGTTTACTTGCTGGCTGGAATCTTGGGTGGAAGCGTTTTACTGCTTTTTTGTCCTTACACACGGTTGGCCAATTGGGGGACCTTCAGTAAAGAAGTGTGTGCCTTTAACGGTGTCCAAAGTTATCACGTTCTAGACACATGTCTCAGATAGAAATCGAATAAAACATGATGCACCTGATCACAGTTTGGAGCTTCTCCGTCTTAAGTGACCCCCTACACCTGGAAAAACCCGTTTTTTGGGGGGACCCTCAAACCCTGACTGCCTGTGGGCTCCCTGATGACTAATGAGTTGTTTGCATATTTCACCATTTCCATATCATTTCTCAGCTAAAATGCTTTGGGTAAAGTGTGTTTACCTGTGATCATGGTTATGTCATTTGTGTATATGCACAAATTAATGTGCTCGTGTGAATAACCCTAAGTGTACAGCTCACTTGGTTTCACACATAAGTGGCCCCTGCTGCAGTGAGAGTTGTGCCATATACAGACATTTGCCTGAACAATATGGGTGGTCTTTTGCCAAGGTTCAAGCCTTGTGTGTGACTGTGTGTACTTGCACATGCATCTGTATTTTTATGTGGACGTGCATTACTAACAAGCTGTGGTGACAAAATGAGTGCCATCTGTGCACACGGGAGATTTCACACTCATGTTTTTTCATGTTTGAGTTGCGCCAGTATTCTCATCAGGGACATTGGCCAATCATCACAGGGAAGCAAAGAGCAGCAAGCTCCAGCCTGTCAGCCAGTCACGTTCACCGCACTGACGTTCCATAACATTTGGTTTTCACACAGGATGTGCCTGTTAGTCTCTGATTACTCTATGGGACAAATTCATTTCAATGTTTTTTCAGTTTTAACAAACTATGTCATCCAGATGCGTCTCATGTAACAAAAGTGTGAGCTGTGACTAAAACTATGTGAAGATCAGTGATTCAAATTAGATCTTGGTGACGTATGATCCACTGAAGTAGCCTGTGAAAAGGTGAGTCATGGATTCTGATTCAGGCATTTCTAATCTGCTGCTTCCAGATTATTTGAGAACAGGACTGAACAATGAATTATTCAGCACTGGCCATTCACCTGCCATGAACCGAGGAGCAAAATCAAAGTGATTTGGGGTGAGAGGCAGCAACGAGGAACAATCTTCCTTCTGGACAAACTCCAGAGTTTAACGCAGAGATGGACATTCTTTAAAAATCATCTGTCTCTGAAAAGGGACCTGTGGAGAGACTCATTACAGCAGTTTTTGAGTCTCCCCTGATTTGTAGCTGTCTGGTGATGCACAAAAATATCAATTCACCAATCACCCAGGTCTAGCTATTGTCAAATATCTTTAATTTGGAAAACTAATTCAGTACTGTGCCCATCAATTTCACCGAGCTGCTGTTCTTCAGAAGTGATTTCAGCATTGCCTGATTACTCTGTTTCACCTGACACCTAAAGTCTCCACAGAAGCAGTAAGAACAGCTTTGCATGTAACCAGATCAATACCTCCAGGCAATTTGCTCGGTTTTTACCGTCGATGCATAATTATGTCCTCAACCACTCCGCCGCAGTCACATGTAGAGTCTCTGACCGACACTCTAAAGGTTACATCGCACACGTGACCACCTCAAGCTGCTCTTTCTCATCTCTCAGAGAACCATAATTGTGTTACTTGTCTCTGCCGTGGACTCCCTGTCACATTTCATCTCTCGCTGTCTCTGCCTCAGTCATCAAGAATGCAAATTGTGAGTGGCAGAGCAATTGTGAATTCCATCACGGAGAGACAAAGTGAAACAGTTTGGCTGAGATCTATGAGAGAGAGTTAACAGAGTGTTGGAGATTGAACTCTTTGCTATGTGTGAGTGCGTTACGTTTTGCGTGCATGTGAGTAAACTATGTGTCTTTATAAACCCAGAGTATGAATCACTTCCAAGCTATGGAACACATGCATTCTTATTAAGACATTATGATACATGATGCACAGTGATTTGTATAGAGCAGTGCAGGTTAAACTTGCAGTATAATCAGTGTTACCTGATCACCAATCAGCAATGATCAATGACTAATCTTGGTGCACATGAATTTGTGCAAATGCACATGCAGAGACGGAAACATCCCTGCGCACCATTGCATGTGCTTCTTATAGAGATAATTTGATAGAGTTTTAAAACATCCAGACAATGCTTAGACCTGTACACCTCTCCCCACTCCCATCTCTGCCCCAAGGTGCACTGAGGCAGAGAGCAGAATGGAGCAGAGTCGTGTGTTGGTGACAGTGACATCCATCACATGCAATGAATAATCAATGAACACCATCTGGCGCATACAACAGGGGCACGCAGCTCCAATCGTTTACTCCATGATGGCTCTCTCTCTTTCTCTCTTCATCCCACTCTGTGTCTCTCGCTTCTCTCACTGTCTCTCTCACCCTTCCTCTCCCTCTTTTCCCACACAAATTACCACTACACAGTTACTGTCTGTCTTCTTCTTATCTCTCTGTCTTTTTTATACATCTACATCTCTATGCCCTGTTGCAACTCCACCACTGCTCCCCAGGCCACATCCTCAGTGGCCTGTTTGACAGCCCAGTCATGGTATCTCTCATTCTAATTCAGCGGTAAAATTCCTAGGCAGCTAATAAGGTGACCTGTTGCCCTTTAAAGGACATGCGCTTCTATGATTTATACTAAAGAAATTCCCCATTAAAGAGGACTAAAAGTACTGTAAAACCACTAGTACATATTTCTAAAAGGCATCTAAGGAAACAGTTTCTTAAGCAGAATGTGCAAAGGTCGCGCTACAAGAGTTATTCTTTTATCCTTCGCTCCCTTTTCTCCATTTTATGGCTTTTTTATTGCTTCAAAAGTTAAGCAGGAACACTGGTGCCATCAGCCTTCAGTTCATTAGGCCAATGTGCATTTTCCAGTGACATACTGTAAATAGGTTTGTACCTACGAGGGCGTCTGAGCATGTCTGGATCATAAGTTTACAAAAACCTCTCACCTAGTTGCGTCACATCTAGTTGGCCGGTTCCCTGAACAGTAATTCTCCAGTCGGAGCACTCATTTTATCCCATAAAAGTTAGGGATAACATTACAGTTAGAGACCGTAACACAGGTTTGCTTTTTTCCTAGACTTTAGTACACTCAAGTAAACCCAGCATACATTACTCAGGATACTGTAGTTACATTTGTAAGCCCTTATCCTAAAAGCCTTTTCTCTTGTAACATCAAAAGCGGAAGCATGTGAACAATCTAGTGAGCGTTTACATCAAATTAATAGAGCTGAACTGAAAGAATCTGCCAGAGATGGCTGGAAAAAATCCTTCCTCGTCGTTTATACATGCATGAACAGATTCATCCAGGGGTGAAAATAGTTTTCACCATTTTCAAACTTCAGTGCTGCATTGTGTTCACTTCTTCTCAGAAAAATTACACAAAATCAGGAGTCAAACTGTTGTTTAAGTTTTCAACGTGCTATCAGAAGCATTTCAAGGTGAGTCTGGCATTGGTACCATTGTTGAACGTCTGAGCCACATGTGAATAGATAGCTTGATGTATTGTCTAAAGATTATAAGCTCAACATTGCATCTAAAATGTTGAGCAAGACTGAACATAGAGGTAGCACATAAGGATCCTTAAATCCTTTAGTTTTAGGAGATGTCTAGTAAGTTTATAGTAGCAAGTTGGATTGTTTACACCAAAATATCTAGTTAGATTAAGTGTGTATATAATAATATTGTATTCTGATGACCTGTACAAATTGAATTTCCTCAGCACTGTTGAATGAATTTGAATTTGGCACACCGGCTGTTTTAATTAAAAGTATTTTGTTTCTGTAGGATGATCCAACACTTGTCCTTCCTTTGTAAATGATATATTCTCTTGTGAGCACCTTAAGAATAAACTCTTCAGTCATTCATTCAAGACAATATGCAAAAAGGGATTTGGAAGACCACTTAGGAAAGATGTATATGATACATACAAATAAGAAAGGGAGAATTAGAATTGGCCACAGATAACAGACCAGTTGAAATGATCAGTCTCCCAAATTGAAAGATGTGCAAAATGTGCGAAGGCAAGCGAAGGCTTCATTAGCCCCAGGGTGTCGGGAACACTCTGCTAGCTACAGGAAAGTGTACTTAGGTTTCTGAGAAACTTCATCGAGTCAGCGTGCATAGAAATCATCCTGCTATAGAACAGGTGTACGTTTGATTTCACATTACGAATATATGATACTGTATGTCTTGGAAAAGCAGTGGACTTGGAGTGGAAAAGCTACAGCAGAGCCTTGATTTGTCATGTAGACTGTTTAACATAAATACATGTAAACTGCAGCCCTTTTTTTTTTGCTTCTCCTTTTCCCACTTGTGAGAGGAAACTGCATCAACCACGAGTGCTACAATAAACTGCGTGTGGACTGACAAGAAGATTGATCTGTTCGCATACGTTTAGGATGTGAAACTCTGCAAACTGCAGATATACCCACATTGAAAAAGTTGACATTTCCACAAGGAATAGCTACAAAACAATGTGTTGTCTGTTACACACTACTGTAATAACAAACACATTTAATTACATTGATTATATAAAAGCATCCCCCTGGTGGGCCGCCTGTTCCTGGTTCAAAACGGTTGACTGCTTCTAAAGTTGACTTGATCATTGTAAAGCTCTTTTAGCTGGATTACCGAAACAGACCTCACCACTACAGCTCATTCAGAATGCTTTGCACAAACATGCACATATGAATATGTTGGTGCTGTTCGTGAATAATAAGAATTTTTTAGCTCCCTAAACTGAGATTACATTTTTAAAATTCTACTGCTCATCTTACAAATCCTAATAGTTTGGCTTCCCTAATATATCTTATGTAGATTTATTTCCCAGTCCTTTTTTTACACTTGGTGCACAAAACTGGATGATTTACTTTTTGAGAAAAAACAAAAGACTACGACTAACAGAAGAGCAGCATTAAAGTGGTGCAGTGGTAGTGCACTATGGAGCTATGCAGTGTTTCAGTGGGGACCCTGGGTCGAGAACACACTGTTGTTGTGGCAAGTAGGTTTGGTCCTGATGGACTGCAGAGCTACAAGTTTTACAAACAGTTCAGGGTGGGATCAGCAATAATCTTCCCCACTTACTCTAGGGTCCTTGACTCGTGCAGATTCTGGAGAGATGGCAAATTGCAGCCAATCACCCTCTCAGATGTATGAATGCTATGCAGCAGTCTGATCTTTGACAGTGAGGGCAGCCTGTCAAACAGTGATGGAGCAGGTTAGAATGGACTCAATCATAGCAGTGTAGAAGTGCACAGTTATTGACTTTGGCGAATAATGTCTTTAGCTGCCCCAGGAAGTACACCCTGCGCTGCACCTTCTCGTTGGAGGAAGATTGTGGTCCCCAGGAGAGGGAAGGAGAAACACAGGGGAAAGAACATGGGTAATGCTTGAGATGCATAGCAGCATTCACAATTAATGTTTTTAAAACGGGAATTTTGTATGAAAATGATATATAGATAAATGAAAATAAGAATTTTTGCTGTATTCCTAAAACCGATTTAGCTTAATTCAGTTCAGTGTTACCATTATACCATATCCATTACCACACAGTATGGTACATTGTCTGTTTTCCTCGACTGCTTTTCTGTTGAAATTCTCCTTGTAACATTTTCACACATTTTGACCAATAGGTTTCATAATTCATTGTGTGACTTACAACAAATGGGTGGGCTCACAGCAGCATTTGAGTGTGTGATACACACAACAAAGCTGTCCTTTTTGTTTCATGAACAGCAGCTCCTGCATGCTGGTCTTCTGTTGAGTGCCAGGTACTCTCCCAGTGAGACGTGGCTTTGCCTTTAATTAATTTCCTGAATGATTGAGCACAGTTTAATAGTCTTTCCGTGGCTGTCCAGTGGTGATAACGATGAAACCAGCCAAATGCAGGAGAAAGGCTATTTTTCTAAAAACTAAATTAACCTTGACTCACTCAGTTCTGCAAAGTTTCTGTTCACGATAAAAATGAGAGGTACATTTTGATCAGTTGTTAATATAAGAAACACAAATAAAATATATAGCAGCATAAGTAGCAGCAAATCCAACTGTGTGACCCAATACAACAGTAAAAGACAGAACATTTCTTCAATGGCACAAAGGAACCACAAATGTCATCCGCTTTTATCCAATGGGACTTTTTTATAAGGCAAAAATCTCAGAGAACACCAAGAGGGACTTGTCTTACCCCAGAACTCACAACACCAAACTGTTGAGTTGTGCCTCCATTGGCCTGCGCAGAATGATCTGGCAAACAGCCCCTGAATGTCTGGCTCACACAAACCAAATATGTCTGGAAGACAGGAGAAGAAAAACTGTCCTTTGTGTTTTGTTAATCCCAAATGTCCCATTGGTCTGAAATGATTTCAGCTCGTGGTGCTTGGCTTGAGATTATGCAGGGGGTGATTTCCAGCTTCCTCGCCATCTGATTGTTTATGTTCTACATCAATTAAATTGATGCAGATGCCACCAGCTACTGTACGCAGACACTACAACACAATGGCTCCTCAATTATACGCACACTATGCCATCTTTTATTTTAGTTACAGACTGCACCGTATGCAGCTTAATTCAGAAAAAAACGTCTTTCTCTTTACTTTACTGGACAGACGCTTTTATCCAAAATGACTTACAAGAAGAAGACTTTACCATGAAATGAAGATATATGCTGCCTTTTAACTTCCTGTTTCACATTCTCTCTCAGTTGGTACACTTTTATCCATGTTTAATTAAGGCAAGTTAAGGGACACCCCCCACTGCTACATCAGCTGAGAGCTGCCACTGCTGTCAACCTCTCTGTATGAGGAGGAAAAGGATGGCAACGGGATGGTAGTTTGCTTTAAATTAGCTTCATGGCGATAGGAATGAACGCGTTTAATGCTTTAAATGGTTTCATACTCGGGATTGAAACTCTTCTGCAATAACCCAGTGTTAGCTGAAAGAAAGCGATCAAACCAATTGATGTAAAAGGCAAAGATACAGAACCAAGGAGGGTCCTAAAACTAGAAATAGAAATGTTTGCCAAACTGCATTTTCAAAATTTGTCCTCTGCCTTAAAAATTCAAAATGTGTTGTCTAACAGCAGCCAAACCAGTCTGCTGCATGTCTGATCCTGATGAGATGATGATGATGAGGTTGTTGTCATCCAAAGTTGTACAACTTCTTCAAAATCTTGCTAAAGCTAGGAAGATGTAGTGAAACAGCTCAGGACACAGCAATATCTTTTTGGGTTTCTTTTCTGGATGTTAAAATTGTGGTACAATAAAATCAGATATAAAATTCAAAGGAACTCTGCCGTATATGCGCAAACACGAACTAGTCTGCTTGGCTTAAAAGTGTATCATAAAGAAAATAAACAACATAAAGATAAGCAATACCAATACAGAAATGCATTAGCAATACCAGCCCAGCCTGTTCGGTTGTCATTTGACATACTGATCACGGCTAACTGACTGCTCCATACAACGAGAGCAGAAGTCACTTGTTTGTAACCGTCCTCCGTAGTGACACTAAAAGCATTTTCAGATGTGCGCACGGCAGGCTATAATTTCTCTCTACCTTCCAAAACCATTCACATCTGCAAAAGTAAACCCCTTCTCTGATCCTGCACAGTGATGATTAAGGTTTCTTTAGGTTTGGCAGGAAAAGTGGCTCGTTTAAGACGCATTAGGGCACTTTTGTTGCCAAGGTTACAGTAATAACCATATTCTTGAGGTCAGGAAACAGCGGAGCAACAAAGTAGTATTCATTTCTTCATAAACATTTTATCACTTTGCACTACAAATGGAAACAGACATATGCAGTGGAAGTTTCAGTGCTGATGTGAAAATCAAACTGTCACCTGTCACTTTTGATCCATTGTAGATTCAATTATGTGTCCCGCATTAGTTATCTGAGTAGAAATTAATACAACATACTAAAGTTTAAAAAATCGGCTGTCCACACAGAATATTCAGGATTTATAACTTTCCCAGAAATATCATTTCTGGACAATGTGAGTACTTACAATATACCTGACAGCCCTGAAAAACGGAGCACAGTTTTTTTCCTGGAAAAAAAAGCATTAACAAGTTAACAGGGCTACAGATTGATGTGTGAAACTGACAGTCTCTGAGGACATGTGCAGGAAACATGCTCACAGGATGCACTGTAACTCTGGTTTGGGTGCTTTTCGATTAGTACTTTCCACGAATGCCATTACAAATCTATTGTGGAGCAGCAATGAGTGTAGACCTTCGTACGTACCAGTCCTGAGTGTTATTTGATAGATTTTTCACTTTTTATTCTCCCACATTCATCCATTTATCAATGACTCCCACTTCTCTTGTACTTTATAAAGAGTCAGTGCCAGAAACGGGTCTAATCTCAAAGAAAGATGCACACGTACAACATAGACTGGAGCCAGGCTTTTAAACCAAAGATCATATCTCAAAGCATTGTCAAAATTTTTATGAGGCAGCCGCTGCATTTAATTCAAACACCTGTAGAAAAAACACTGCAGTTTGAGTTTTAGCAAAGGTGCAGGCTCAGTGACTACTCAAAGGCTGATAAAGTACAATGAACACAAAAAACTATTTCTAACGCAAAGAACATCTGTAATTTTCTGTCTTTGCCTCATTTCTTCCTCCCTTATCAGTAAGACAGAAATCCAGATATCCACATTTTATCTTCCTATTAGTAGACGCCGGCTCTGCTCTAGTATATAATTTCATAACAAAGAGCTGAGGATAATCTAAATTGCCTATTTTTAAAAGAGATTTCCCACATGATAGTATCACCAATTGTTCAAATTCTGAAAGTGAACTGTGTTCCACTTTTCAGTTTCTGTATCTTTGAGCCGCGTGCAGAGAAAAAAGATTCTTCTAGTAATGGCAGATTTCACGATGACAGAAATCAAGTCTCACTAGTCTTTTACTCTCTGCGGAGTTATATTGCTGTCACTGCGGCATCAGGGTATGGATTTCTGCGTCAGGGACCTGGAGCAGCATAATGATATATACACAAAGCAGCTGACAAACAGAGAGTGATGGCGAGACAAGGTCATGTTTTCTCTTTGGAAATGGCACGTCTGTGTCTCTTTACACAGAGAAAATGAGTCCTGGACATAGCTGGTTATACTGATTGTCTGTCTGAGCTCAGTGGCCATGGCTTGCACCAGAGCATAGATATGCATGTAATAAATTTTATGATGATATTAATCATCAGGAGAAGTAAGATGTGAGAAAAAAAGTGTTGAATTTCTAGGGGGGACAATGAAACTTAAGTGGGTAGTCACAGAAATACCACCAATGCCACTGAAACTAAAATCGTTGCTGCTGCACCTCCCAAATGTTGAATCAGCTGATGTCAAGCAATCCATGCTCTCCAATATATTGTATACTGTCCCAGCTACATTCTCAGGTTAGCAGCAAATACACGACCTATACTATTTTGAATGTTCATGCATAGGTCATCAAGTCTTTTTATTCCACTATGACGAAAAATGTACTTAGTTTACTTGTCCCAAACATAAAACCATACAAAAGCAGTGAGAACATTTAGAGACCAGCAACAAATTTATAATACTTTTATCTGTTCATGGCACATGATTTTACAATCTGCCTCAGCATGGCTCACAGCAGGATAGCACTGTTCCAACTGGGCATCGTTTGGCCCACGAAAAGACTTCCACAAGGTGACCAATCAGAACAGAGTGGGATGAGGGTAAAGAAGCTTCTAAAGACACATGAGCCTTTTAATTCATGAGGCCAGACTAACAGTTCTAACTGTTCTTTGTGTATACATGACGAATTTCATCACTCATACAAGAAACAAATTCAGAAAAGTATCTGTGTGAATAGTATCTATTCTAATCTTTACCTTAATCACGACTATTACCAGCCTAGCAACACCCCAGGTCAGACAGTGACCGTTTCAGTTTAAGGTCAATGTAGCAAGAGACAGTTGATTGCTAATTGCATGTAATTTTCCTCATGATTACAGGTTCAACTTTCAGTGAGCTGGTATGTTATTTGCTTACTGTGAATCAAGGTCATTTTTGTGTGGCCAGCGCAACTCGTATATTCTCACTTTTTCTTGAATGTAAATCTTATTTTGTGCGCAGTAGACGCTATGCCACCTTTACACATCAAAGTATGTCTACATACCTTGGGAAGTGCTACGGAATATGGGAAAATCGTTGCATAAAGATGTATGTGGCTCTAAAGGAAGCTGCATGAAGACTTTCAGACCACAAGTCACAATCATACGGCACCTCGAAGGTCCTGCTAAAGTGTCTGAGAGTTTAATGCTACTTACAAAGCTCTCTGGCACATCTTAGATTCAAATCAAATATTTGTCCTTAAACCATTTATAAATGTCGACATGAAAACATATTTAAAAGAGAATAAATACGAGACGTCTATTCCCCTAAATGTGTGAGTTTCTCTGGTTGTTTTCGCCATCCAGACAAGCGACGCCGGTAGACAAAGAATTCAGCCTGATCTGTGTGCGGCTATGATTACATTCTGCCTAACCCTCACTGTTTAGCAAGCCATGTTTGTCAGAAAAGCAATGTTTACACATCCACTCAACAGGCTCATCAGCAAATAACATCACATGTACAGCCGTCTGGACAGCAACTCGTCAAATACAGCTGTCAAAAAGTATCGCGCGAATAACGGTCTTTGATGGGCATGCTGTGGGTACACAATGGCTTTAGTTTAGAAAATCAATTTCACTGATAAATACAAATACTAGTATAGTAAGAGATACCAACGTAAACACATTCTGACATAATCAGAATACTGCTTACATGAAATGTTAACACATTTATGCACAACACATATGTGAGCTCACAAATATACATGTAAGATTAAGTAAAGTAGCTATTTGTATGTTCTACACACTTGTAAGGATCATCAGTCTTCTTTATTATTCCCTGGGGTCCTCCCAGTATTTCGCTGTCTCCATTTCACCCTGCTCTTAATTAATCAGGTCATGCATTTTTTGAATTAGGAACGTCTTTCCCTCTGACCGAAAACATGCTGTTTTTACATAGCACACTGGTGGGGGGATATTCTAGTGCACGGAGAATACTTTAACACTGTGTCTTCATCAAAAGTGATATTTCATGGGGGATTACAAAGTGAGGTCAGCACACCCAATCTCATTTGTTTGTTCTTTTTCATTTTCAGGGAGGCACATTTTCTCTTCACATCAAGTGGGAAATAGGAGAGAAGCAGCAGGAGAGAAAGAGGAGGTGGCTGTTGGGTCTCTGATCAAAAAGTGTGGTGTCTTATATGGCACACGAAGCTGTTTCATCATCTCTTGATCCTCTTCTGACACCTCATATGATGAAGTGTTTGGTTCTGGGGGAGGTGTGTGTATGTGCAAATGTGTGTGTGTGTGTGTACGTATGGTGACTAGATGGTGGAGATAATAATACTGGGCTCACACAAATGTCAATTCTCCTGATCATGATCCTTTGCACCCTGATTTCTGGGAAATATTTATTTTTCATGGCAGTATGATGATTTGTTTTATTTACCTGGAGTTCTCTGCCGGAGTTCCACTCGGTTACAGGATGTCTCACGGCACAGAAACACAAAATTAACTGTTGTAATACAAAACGTATAATTCCTGGTTTCTAAACTCTCAACATTTTCTCTCAGCATTTTACTGCATGTAGTGTCCAATATCAGTAGCAGATCAATTAGCAAAACTGGGCAGCCACATAAGAGATCTGAAAATAAAAAAGTGACCCTCAAATGAGGCCAATTATCTCTGGCCAAATAGCAGGTGCATTTGAACGAGAACCTTCACTGTTGTACTGTGCTGTACAGTTTATGTCCTTTTGTTCTTTCTACCTACACAGACCAGCTGCTAAAGTGCATATTTCACCTGATTCACTCTTTGTGTTTAACACTGTGTCATATCTGCTCAAAACACTGTGTATGTAGGGAGCCAAAAAGCCACTGTCATAGTTTTTACAGTACTGTAAATCTAGACTATTGTTTTAGTTAAAATGCATGTCAGGCGTGTCTTTTTACCTCCTAACAGGAAGATTTCTGTTGAAAGGACACCACCAGCAGCTTATTAAATGTCTATTGTTTATGTGTACTAAGAAAATTCAATCACCAAACATTCTGTATGATGTTAATAATACAAAAATCGTCTATTTTGACTTATATCAGAATTTACGCATACAATAGATTTCCAGAACTGCACTTTGTGTATCAAATTGTACAAAAACCTTTTAAAAAATACTAAACTTGTTGTAGAAGCACAGAAGCAAAACTTTATTCGTTAGTTCCACTTTACTTTGGTCCTATAATGTGACTTTAATTGAGTTTTAAAATAGGGAGGGGAGGTATACCTGTGCAACTGGGCACAAATTAAAGAGAAAGAGGCTAATAACAACGGTTTTAATTTAATTACACCTGTGGGATCAACGTTGACTTGTTGGTCTGTGTGGTAATCTTATTTTAAATAAATAACAGCCTGCAAACACACAGGACTTCCTTAAGTTATAGCTAGAGGCCATGTCTCTCTGACACAAACAGAAAAAATAGCAATTTATAATGTGGCAGGCTTAGCGCAGGCACATTACTCAACAGTTGCTTCACATTGCTAAAAACGACATGTCTTCTGACCGTACAATCTGCCAGGGTGCATGAGGCATGCAAGTATATTTTCTCAAAAGAGACACGCTCCTCGTAGGCAGAGATCCATGTCCGACAATAATTGCTCATGACCAGAAAAGACAGAACATCTTTAATTGTCTGTACTTCGGGCATCATTGCGACAGCATGAGCATGAGAGTGAGCCAGTGTGCATGTGCTTAAGTATGTGCCCCAGATACTTAACTTGTGGCAAACAAAACTGCAACTTTGCCAGAGATCCTCAGTGCCCACAATTAGGCAGAATTTGCAGCAGTACAACAAATCAGTCACACATGAGTCAGCAGATATCGACTCAATTAACAGACCGTCACAATGTTGTACAACCACAGCGTCGCCAGGGCCCGCTAAACCCGAGAGGTATCTCTTCTCTGTGGCTGAGTAAACCGCAGGTGAGTCAATATCTCAATATACTGTTTACTGCTCGTCATGGTATGTAGAATAAGAAGAATCAACTTTATTGTCATTGATACAATTTTTACATGTTACAACGAAATTGGTCCTCTGCATTTGACCCATCAACCCTGGGGGGAGCAGTGGGCAGCCACATGGCGCCCGGGGAGCTACCGCTGGGTGTCTCGCTCAGGGACACACCTGGTATGGGGGGGGGTGGGTTGCCTCAGCTGGAGGTTGGTTCCACCTGGGTGACTGAGCATCTTCACAGAAATCTTCTTATCAATTAAGCGCTCTAATTGGTTTTTGAGTCATTACTGTATCATTATCTTGCAAGCATGGGTTTCAAATTGTTGTAGCTGGTGTGCTTTATAGTTTACACAATCTCTCTTTCACAAACTAAATCCGTCTAAAGACGTGTGACATGACCTCTGGATTGAAAAATCCATACAACAAAACTTAGTAGCAGTAGAAGAGAAAAATAAGGAGAGCATGCTCCTACAATAAGACGTGACCGAATTTAGCCACTTGCTGAAACATAGTGAAAAATAATAGGGATGGAAAAGTTCAAATTAGATTTAATGGCCAGGTAAACCTGAAGAGAAGTGAAAGATAATCTTTCTATCTAGTAGCTTTAAATGTGAGCAGTGGGATCATCCCAACACACACAAAGGATTTAAAGCAGAATTGGCGTTGCACAGTTTACTGTAACTGCCTGGGATACATTATTCTGCAAAGGAACATTCCTTACAGAATTATACATTATAGGTTTCACAAGCTTTTTATATATGGCCAACATAGTGAGCCAAGGACCTAGCGACATTTCACATGACTGACGACAGCTAACAATTACCTGAATCTTAGGGCTTTATTGATCTATAATGAGTTCTTAGCAGTAAACTCATTCTGTGGTCTCTCCAATTGTGATATGGCTTGGCTTGCACCCCAGTGCTAAAACTGGAGGAGCTGGGGTGGTGTGTTAACTAGAGGAGTGCAGCTATTTTTGTTCACCACTGGTAGACTTCTCTCTGGACCACTGCACCCTATCTACCACAACTCTAAGATTACTCCACTGCTCGTGCCTCTCACCCATCTCCTTCTAGAGACCAGCAAAATACTTTCTATTGACTGTAAGAGGAATGGTATCCTGGTAATAGGTATATTCTTATTGAAAGATAAGAATGAGTTTGCCAGATTAAGGTGACTTTATTCTTTACTCAGTTGCTGTTATGAGATCATACCGAGGCTGTTGTGAATGTGAAGGGAGATGTAGGCTATTCAATTGTCTGTTGTTGGATGTCTTGTTGAATTTATCTTTATAAAATGTACTTTAAGCAAAACACATCTTTCTGTTTACTATGATGTGGGCAATAGAATTTATATTTTATAGAAATATAATATAGTATTGTAGCCTACTGTAAATGTCAAAACTCGTAAATTATAAGGGTGACAAAATAGTAATACTGTTAAAAAATTACTGGAGTGTAACTAAACAAAATTAATAAGGGTTTAACATAATTAATAAGTTGATTAGTATGATAGACAATTAATGTGAAACCTTTGATTGTCCTGGTTGGACAGGAAGGTACAGGTGAAAGGGCACAGTTCCATATCCTGGTTGGACAGGAAGGTACAGGTGAAATGGCACAGTTCCATATTTAACCAGAAGCCAAGGCGGAATAACGCGTTGGCCTTTAGGCAGAGGAAATATTGGAGTATTTTGTGGTAAGAGCTCGTTTAAGTTGAGGTATGTCATGTTATTATTAATTTGTATTCCAGTAGACCCAGATTAAATTGCACTGGTAAGAGTTATGGAGGTCCCAAACCCAGGAAGCACCTTTTACCCTGCTTGTTTTCTGTCCCAGGAATAAAGACAGTTGGGCAGAGTTTGGGCATGTTAGCATGTTGTGCCTCTAGCCTCGGTTGCACACGGTTTTGTTGTATTGCAAACTGCACTTGTTTGTGAACGTGAACATGATTAGCTTGTGAGCTGTTAGCCAGCTAACCGGCTAATTAGCTCAGTGCTAAATGCATTTGCTGTTTGACATTTTTAGTTTGAGTTAGAAAACGCACATTAGTTCTGTTAGTCAGTACCGAGACTACTATGTCTTTATGTTCGAGTATGCCAATTGCAATTATGGGTTAAACTGCGTTTTTGTGTGTTAATGTGATTTGTTAAAGTGACTTGTTGAAATGGGTACAGCTTACTTTTATCTCTCATTATGAATGTTAGTCACAGACTTTGTCCTTAAGGACGAATTCAGCTGGTTTAATGAAGATTTTCGACGATAGTGCACAGTAGATAATTAAAATGAATTTGATTGTTTTATGTTGTACAACAAAAATTAGAAAACAATTTAGAGCTAATTAAGCATTATCCCACAGCAAAGGAAACGTGTACTATTAGTATAATGCATGAATGTGGTTTTATTTTGACTATATTTGTAGGTCTGGCTTTTTAAGTGGGGTCTAAAAGGCCAGAGGCTCTATATCAAATGCAGGATTTTCTGAGCACTTCTGAGACTCTGTGTCAGGAATCATACTCGCAGACCCCAGGACACTGAAGCTGTTGCCTGCTTACTTCAAATACGGTAGGACTGCAGTGTACTGACACACAGAAATGCACACATTTCATACTCCCCCTCATACCTACCTGTTGAACTACATTGGAGAGCACTCACATATAAACAGAGTACAGCACAGGTCATGTGGACAAACAAGATGGCCACAGGTGGGATCCCTCCAGTAAGCAGACTTGCTTAAAACTGCATGAATCAGATGTTGCATTAGATATTTTCAGACCTTGTCCATAAAAAATGTCTGGCATAATGTATTGTTAACAAATTGTAATAATAAATTGTTATCCATTATTTTAATTGTTATTTTTACAGAATATATCTTTACCTCTTGATATATATACTTTATTAATGAATGCACAGAACAAGCTTATAGATTATGTGTTTACAAAGCATGGACAGAAGAGATGAGCAAAACAAATACTCGTTTCGCCAGGAGAAAATCCCACAGCCACAGACTAGAGTGGTCCAAGCACTCCAGTCCACTGCTGTTCAACGCGCTGGCAGCACTCAGGTAGTGAGATGGGCTAATTACAGTGTCAGGTCAGCGATGATGCTTAAATGCTTTAAAGTTCTGAAAATGAAAAGGTATTTTTTGAAAGCTCTATTTACCCTTGTGAGAACTTGCCGTCTTTTAAAACAAGGCGCCTGCACAACAAGGTCATACACACAAGATCAAATATACACTGCCAGTCAAAAGTTTGGACTTCATAACTGACTGTTTTTGAAATAGGAGATTTTTATACATCAAATTTCTAAATCTAAAATACAGTGTAAATAATACTTATATTAAAAATTACTTTACTATTTAGAAATGATCTTCTAAATTAATATTTACATAAAGAAATCACCATTTATACTTTGGTGACTACTGGTCTGTGAGTATGTGAACACCTTATTGATATATGATAATCTTCTCTGGAAGCTATTACTATTGACAGACAACATATTTTGTTAGTTGAAGTGTAAATAGGAGTTTTATTCATCGTAATGTCAGGGTGTTTTCTTGTGCAACCCTTGAGAGACTGAAACCACTATATTACTGATTTCTGATCTGTCAGCTCTCACAACAGCTCCTCTTCACGATGATGTTCTCTGTTACAAACGACTTCTATATCAGCTAGCATCTATGACTAAATGAATTCCTACGAAAATAAATAGCTTTAAGATGTTTTGCTGACTAGTATCTCCCAGTGTAAGTTGGTGTTTTGTTCTTCCTATAAGGCTGGTGCTTTTATTTTCATTATACTTTTATTGAAAGCCCGGTATAAATTTATAAAGAGCTTACTTCCTTATCAGTCACTTGCATTTCATGAGACCGACACATATCTCGCATGCAATGTTTCTTTGAAGGTCTCCTCTTTGACTTAACTTGTGTTGTACCTGTACCTGACCACACTCAACTCCGCACTCTGTGGACAGCCTGAACTGTCTTGCATAACGTTTTTTGTGAAGGTAATAAGTTGTGGATATTTAGGCATATTTACATAAATTCTGTCAGTCATAATTTATATGTACCTGGGTGGTTGCACTTTTGCCAGCTTTAAATATTTAACTTTTTCATCAATAATATATATTTAAAGAATTTGCTTTTCAGATTGACATTTTTAGACAGAATAAGGTTGGATGGGTACATTTTGGTGCACTTGTATATATTATACTTGCTAATACTAGTCAGAAATAATCATTTTTGTTGCAGTCACAGGGAGATAGTTGTTTGTATTAGGGCATACTTTTGTGGCACACAGTCACAGCATATTGCATTACAGTGTCACAAAGGGCCATGTAATAGCTAGACATTTCACAATTCAATGTCAAATCTGGCAACCTCAACTCCATCAAGATTAAACAATGAACATCTAAATTTATTATAGCTTCTTATGTATGATTCACTGCCAACATAAGAGTCTATTTTTAGAATAACAAGGGGGAGTGGGGAAAGATTCAGGGACTCTTCTCCCAGTTACTGAATAATTTACAGACCTTGCCAGTGTACTCATTTAGGCTCTACAGTAGGCAGACAACGATGTGGTGTCTTGGGGTGGAAGTGGGTGGGGGGGGGGCAAAGTGCTGTCAAATGGAGAACCAGAGAAGAGGGGTCGACTATTGGCTACAACGACTGTGAGGAGAGGGAAGCAGGCAGAGCAAATGGGGGATGTTAAATGCAAGACAGGAAGGAGAAGGAGAACAGAAAATACAGGCATATCAAGGGAGATAGAAGGGAAAAAATAGTTTCTGTCAGTGTCATGATTAAAAGATTCATGGGAGCTGGGGAAGGGGGGGAGGCTGACTCTTCCCACAGTCACTTTTCCTTTTGTCTTCTTTGAACTTGGGATGTGTCGACAGGCTAAGGGAGTTTGGTTAAACCCAAATGATCTTAGATATGAGGTGCCGGTTGGTCTTTGAATTAGTAGGTCCCTGAACACACTCGGAGGGGAAGGAAGGAGAGCAGAGATAGAGGGAAGACAGAACAAGAGATTTGGGGAGTGAGTGAAGGCATGAGGGATTGAAGGGTGGTTAAGGGAAATGGTGGAACAGAAGGGTGGAGCCACAAAATAGATGGAGGATGTATAGACAGATGGATATACAGCTTTTTACTGGAAGATCGTGATGCATTTTCTCACGATCCCCCTTTTTCGCTCGTACGGCTCCATCCTCCCCCTGCAGCTGGGACAAAGCAGACGGACTGGCAACACAAATATCGCCTTTTTATTCCTCCCAGTGTTCTGGCTGTAATGTTACGACACTCGCATTGTCCAAAACCAAATGAAAGTGCAGATGTAATGCTTGAAATACCTAAATTACCTCTGAGAGTTTATGGTTCATGTGTCTGTTGCTGCTCTGCTCTTATACCAGACATTTAGTGTATTATAAGAGGATTTTCCATGCCCCCCTTCCTCCCCTATTGCAGTAGCTCGGCGTTCACGCTCTGTTCCACAGCTCAGCACATATACTGTAAAACATAGAGCATCCAGACCATGACAACCACAACGTATCTTCCTCTCTCTGTGTGTAGCCTTGAATATTTTATAAACAACGCACAGCAGATGTTGTTGTAAAGTGCATCAATATTTTATGCACTTTCTCTCTCCCTTTCTGGTGTTTTGTATTCCAGTGACATCTGTGATGGCGTTCATGTTGGCCTAACCACCACTGTGGTTCTGTCTATTATGAAACATTAGGTTTGCACCGTGTTCTGTTCACTGGTTAATGGGGGAAGACGATTCACAGAGTTGCGCAGACCTTAGCAGGATGATCACTATATCTGTTTGCAGGTGGCTAATTAGCTTGGCTTGTTCTTTTCTCCCCCTCCTGATCCCTCTTTCCAGTGTTTTTGCAACACGTTCCTTTTAACTACACTCTAGCAGTTTTGATTAACTTCATCAGAAATTACAGTGGAGGTTGCAAGGAAAGCATTTGCATAATACACAAATTGTAGAGCGGTCTTTGACTCACAAGGATGAATGGATTCAAGTTGGCAGAGCGAATGCCTATGAATGAACATGAGGTACGATTGAAACATATTTCCAAATGTCAAACTATTCAGATTTCTGGGCCTGTCTATGCATGATGCATATACTATTTTGGTTAACACTATCACATATGCCCTGGTATGGTCTTATGCTACACACTACTGGTCTTGGATTAACACAGATTAAGAAACGGGGGGAAAAAAATCCCAATTTAATCTGGATTACCAGCAGCCTCATCTCCTTTGGCCATGGCAATTCCTTAGAGAGTCAAATGCCTGCTTGCTATGGCATTTTATTTGACCCATTTGCAGCACTGGTGCTATTGTGGAATGAAATATGGAATATGAATGAGTGCCTCCTCCCCTAGGATCATCCATTAGAGATCACTTAAGGGGCCCTGGTCCAATATTGAGAGGTTGCAGAGGGTGTGAAGCTACTCTCTTTGAAGTCAGAGGAGGTGGTCGAGTATGTGCATTAGCTGGAGGGTGTTGTGGCATCTCTGGATCATGATGATCAGTGTGTATCTAAAAATGAGAATGGCTTACAACAACTATTATTTACTAATGGTACATTGAATACGATATCGTTGTCGTGGTGCATGGATGGCGATAGAGGTAGATAAGAAGGATATATGTAGGCTATATATAAAATCGGCGAAGTAGTTCAGCATTGTGTGCGCAGAAAGTGTGCTCTGCAGGACTGATACGATATGTGCATCTGCTCTAAACATTATCCTGACCTTCCCCTCTCCCCCACACACATGAGCTGAACCGCTGGCATTCCTCACGGGAGGAGCTGTTACATAGCATCTAAGAAGTTATTAAGGCTTCTGTGTCTGAGAGAGGATGAGCTGAAAGTGCAAAGATGAGCAGCAGACGGTGGCAAAATGTCCACTATTTGCAGGGCGCTGTTTCTGTTGAGGTGCAGCAAATGTAGCTTTAGGTGCATCGTGGTCCATAATGGCTGTAACCAATAACAACCACTACTTTGTGTTGTGTCTGTGTGTGTGTCGATGTGTGTGATTTGCCTCAGGGAGAGAAGGGATTTCTGCTCTGTATTTGATTTCCATGCCTGTGATCATTACATTTTCTTGTTGGTGGGGATCAGCTTAATCCCCCCCGCCTGGTCCGCATTTCATTCTGTCACAGTGCATAACATACAGAATGTTGTATTTATCTGACAGTAGATGGTGCAAGCTACGTCTGAGAACATGTTAGAATAGAGTCTGCAGCACATTTGCAGTTCAATTAACACAAATAAATTGTACTGTTTAGCAGTTTGACCACGGCGCTTTAGTGGTTAATCTCACAAAGGGGAAAGTTGTGGTAACAAAAGTCACCTCTCATATGTCTGAGTTAAAATAAATGTCAAACAGATTGAAATGAAAAGGACAAATATCATTGTTAGTCTGAATTAAACATTGCTGTACTTTTACTCAATGCAATCAAAGTGGCGAAAGGAAGTCACCTAATTTACCTTTGCAGACAATTAAATGTTTTTGCTTCTGTCCCAAAAACCAAAGTAACTGACAAAAAAAATATATAAACAAGAAAAAAGTAAATGTTGACCCTGAATGTCACCTCAACTCTTGTTTCATTGCCCCCCCCACCACCACCAATGCCGCAGATAGATCCTTGATCTGTAACAAAGCTCACTTCAGCAGGAGATTGGTACTCTCCCTCATAGCTCTCCACAAACTGCCTCAATAACATTGGCTTATATGTCTCTAGTGCCAGTATGTCTGTGTTTAGCTGTATAGTCTCACCACTCTGGCTAAAGTTCCAGATTTAGTTTTTTACTGATTTACTTCCCCCTTTACTGGTGCGTTGTAATCCAAGCATGAAGTTTCAAGTGACTTTAAACAGTTCAAAATATGGAGCCTGGCTTACTGTTTCCCCCTTCTTCCAGTTTTTATGGTAACTTAGCTAACCAGTCCCTCGCTCTAACTTTATGTCGAGGATGGACATGCTAACAGTGTCAACTAGGGCTGCACGATTAATCTAATCACAATTACATGAAGCAAATGTTGCTATTTAAATGATGTTAGTTTATAGTAATTTATACTTTATTGTGGTTGGATGAAGGATGTTCTCCATTTACGTTTCATGTTTATACCTTAGTAGTTTTACAAAGGAGATGCGAGTGAATATTTAAAAAAAAACTTAATTCCATCTTTGAAATATTTATGGTAATGAACTTGCTGTTGTGTATAATTCTTTGTTATTTAGTTCTTAAATAGAGTTCCAGGGTTGTCCCAGTGACCTTAGCACACACCAGCCAGTGGACGCTGCAATGACTTTCCATCAGCATGTCTCAAAGGGGTTCATTTCAGTGCCAGTGAGCATGATCCAGTTCATCATTACTGTAACATTACTGTGTGCTGAGTTTGAAAGGTCAGGGAAACTCTGGGTGTTTGTGACACTTTGAGGAAGTTAGGAAATCAGCAATCAATTTGTAACTGGAGGTAGCAGCTGAAGGAAAAAAAAGCTAGAAGCTGATGTTCTTTTTGACTAACACGCCAGAGTCAAATCTTACTGCTAACAGACTAAGCAGCCAGATGGCATTAAAATACAAAACTAATCAACAAGATATTTGTCACCCAGATCTAATCATTATATGTACATGACACATTTAGAGTAAGCAGAGCAGCTTTTCTCCAAAACTGCATGGAAAAACACATTCCCACTTACAAAATGCTGTCTTCTCACTCCCTCCTCAGTCTAAGACTGCAAATTAAATAGGGCTTTTTCCAAGCAAGCCATATGACTTGCTTTTGTACTATATAGTGAACACAGTGAAAAAGTAATTGCATTATTAAAAGTGGCAAAAGGAAAAAAAGACATCAGATGATGGTAGCTAGAAAGGGAGATTTATTATTCATCACAAGCCTGTTATTTGCACATGGAATTAAGCCTCAGAAGTGGCTCCAGTATTAAGGGCCAGTGTATACACACACCACATAGAAATGTGTTTGTGCACTGCAAATAAACTCCTTTTTTGACTGTAGGATAAGTTTCTTGCATCCATTAATATTTGAAATCAATATACGGTGTGCTTGCGTGCTTCAGTTTGCAGATGCTGATCTACAGGACTATGCCTTTTGTCCAAATTTCAAACACATTGAGAAAAAATTACTCTTATTATTAGGCCACACATATCATGGGCAACGTAGAAATATCATTATTGTCGATGTTTATTACACTTACACCTTATTACACTTACCTCAGTTATTTACTGTAACACAAGTTAATTCAGCCCTTCAAAACCAGGGATCTTGTTTCTTTACTTTTTGGGGGGTGAGAATAGAAAAGATGCATAATTACAGTTACAATGCAACAATACAGTTGGTTTTCATTAAAGGATGTAGACGATTGTCATTATTTAGCGTTTATGACCCTGGGAAATATTGGATTTCCCTCCTGCTGCACACAAATGTTTTTTTTTTTCAAAACTGTATGATCCTATGAGAACCATAATTCTCTTAGGTTCATAAAATGTTAATGTTTACTCTGATAATTGCAATTGCACGCTAAATAAAATACATTTACTACATTACTTAGGGCTGCAATAAAATTAACACTCAGCACAAGCTACTCAGAACAAAGCATCCATCCTATTTTTTTAATAATCAGAATCTGTATAAGTAGCAAACGAAAAAGAATGTGTTTCATGTGAGGTATAAGAAGTAACATGAACAAACAGTAGGCAGCGTGCAGCTGACTGATGATTTTCTCTGAACTAATGCGATCAGGATATCCTGAGGAGTGTGCCAGTGATAACATTTCTTGTTGTTTCTGAATAGAAAGAGAGAAATTGTTTTTAGATGAATGGTTTGTTATTATTTGGAGTATTCTCTTTACTCGATGTAAGGTAAATTGTCAAAGATGAGTTATTACCCTTTATTTTAATATATAATCCTGTCTGTGACTCATCTGTCGTTTTAATAGATTAAAACAAGCATAATCTTAAGCTTAAGTGTGGAGCTTTCACAGTAAACAAAGAAAGTGTTGATTACACTTGTTTCTCGCCAAAACAATTTTGTGTTCCCTTAAGGCCTAATAAAATATTTCCAAGCCTTTCCTGAATATTTTAAAAACTACACTGTTTACTCTTCCTCTCCATTTTAATTGGCGTGTTCCTTTTCTAGACAACAATTGTAGAAATGAGTCTTGTGTCACACATAAGCCTATGAAAAGTGTTTTCTTGTGCACACGATGGTAAAATGATGTTATTACGTATAAAGGTACCAGCTCATAAACTGTTGCTTTACAGCACAACTAGAAGGCAAAACTTTCACAGGCCACATTTAATGAACCAAGGAAATTTGCATGTCAAGGTGGGTTTCAAAAGAACAATGTGCTAATGGATCAAAAAGACAGCTCTTACTTTTTTTATCATATTTTATATTACAACACTTGTATGATTCAAATCATCTAACAAATTTTGATAATAAGCTAAGATAACGTGACAAAGTATTATTAAATGCAGTATAATTTATATTATCATTTTATTTTTAAAGGGGAAGAGCTGTCAAAACCTGCCTACTCCCATGTGAAAAGTAATTTCCCCCCAAATGTAATAACAGTTATGCCACCATTGACTGCAGAAACTGTGATCAAGCGTTTCCGCTACTTACTAGCAATGAGCATTTCACATATATCAATTTCTCTGCATCTTTCTTGACTCTTGGATGTTATTTGTGATGCCCGTTTCAATTAAACCGGATGCTTACCAGGTAGAAAATAGCAGCACTTGAGAACAGTGCATAGGATTTGTATTGCCTTGACGTAATCGGATGCTAAGCTGAGCTGACGCTTTGCAGGATGCTCAGCTGAGCAGGAAGGCTCAGAAAGGGTTCTCCTGGTGCTCCTCTCAGCCTCCTTGCCTTTCGTCTCTCCTGCCTACCAGACTGACACCTAAAGTGGCACTAATTGGCATGGTCTCTGACAGCTATCTAGTGTGCCTTCGAAACTTTTAATGACAAGCCTTGCACCCAGCAGCATCCAGACCATCCTCGCTGTTAGGGGAAGCCTGTAAAAATATACTCAAGCTGTGCATGCTCATTGGCAGTGTGTTCCCTCTTGGTTTTCCTCTCTTTTGCTTTTCCTTGCTCTATCTTGCAAATATAGACACACCATTCTACACTAACACACACTCACTAATGTAATGTTACCCATTGAAGCACAGATGGGTGCTGTCTGGCAGAGATGACGCATAGACCTAATCATTTATTTCTCGAACTTCTGGACTGAATATGAATTATGCATGTATAAAAGGGACTAGAATATAGCACATGCTTATGAAATGCAATAAAAGATTTTCCAGTGAACGCAATATAATCTGTATTACCATTTTTCTTCTGTGTATGGACCATAAAGCCTAATCTGTCTTTATATTCCTTTTTTAAAGCCTTAATCCCTATTTTAATGGTAATTTCTTGAAGGGATTTTGTACACCGTACATACAAGCATGTCCATCGTGTGCAAACTCAAGCAAGCATGAAGAAGAATTCAGAGAAAGGTAATATAAAAAATACCTGAGGCCTAAATATTCTTGCTCTTTCTTCCTCTGTCAGTTTTTCTTTAATACTCACACTGCCTTTAATCTAGCTTTCATACTCCCACATTCTCAATATCACCCCAAAAGTGTTAGCACTCTCTCTGTGTCAGTCACTTAAGCTTCTCGCAGCTACTCACACTTTCGTCTTCCCTTTTACACTTTCCTTCGCCTGACACAGACAGTGAAGCAGAAACCAAAGTTATGGGCTAGAGATTAAATCCAGTCAGCAAAAGGCTGAGGATGTTATCTCAAACATTTCTTACCTCCTTCTTCCCCATGGAACACAGCAGACAATCTGTCTAGTGTGCACTCACATTTTTCCACATTGGGAGCACATTTCTATTTGCTTGAGCTATGCTATGTATTAAGATACATATCATTTCAGCTTGTGAGATGGGGATTGTTGACAGGAATAAAATGTCAATAACTGCAGAAAGGAAAATAGAACAGAGAAAGAGAGCAGTAAAACAAGAAAGAAAAGGGAGAATGATGAAGGAGAAACACGAGGACTTTAATCCACCAGGTGCCTAAATTACCTTTTTCCTCTCATAGCTGGCTTTGGTTCAATCCACAACATATAAAATGAGCTGGAAGCAACAACATATTTCTTTCTCTCAGGTCCTTACATTAAGCCTGCTCTGTAGCATTACTATGTCCCTGAAAATAGAAATGGGTGACAAAGAGCCGTCTCAGCGGGATCACCTTGTGGTAGCTTTATAGTAGCTGGTGGTAAACAAACCCTGTTACTATATGTGAAGAATGAACCACTATGGACTGGAAATGAAGTAAAGCATTCAGATATTTCAGTATTTTTAAGTTAGTAGCAATTTAGCTATGAGCTAAATATAATTATAAATAATTTTGTTTTTCTAAAAACAACAAAAGAGGTAGGCGTTGATTAGAATAACAGGGAAGCACTCAAGAAAATATACCTTATAATTGTACTTGGGCCCATCGCAAAACAACAAAAACAAACCAGCTCAAACCTGTATTATATAAAAATATGATAATTATAAGAAATTAAACTAATGTAGCTGATATTGTTTTAGAGGACACTTCTTAAAATGATCTGAGTAGCACATTTTTGGGTGACTGTTCCGTCTATAACTACAACTAGTGATTATCTGTACTAAAATACATCAGCTGTTTTAATGAACAATGATGTGACCTGTTTTTGAAGGTTATATCAAGCTGTGACCATGCAATAATAAATGTGTTTGACGGTTTTAATTTTCACAAGGTATTAACAGCAAAAAAAACACAATACGTCTGCATTATTTGAAGCCGGATCTTCTAAGTCAGTTTGGCATGTTTCTAGTTTAAAGCTGTTGTTGCATGGGTTATGTTGAAGGAGTACATGCTGTATCTCTTTCTTTCTCAGTGGTAGCTCTTTCACTAAGGGCCAAATACTATATATTGATTGTCATGGGGTTTAATGATATGGAATTAAATTCCAAACATGTTCATATAAATGTACTGATGATTGCTAGTCAGCCTAGCCATATACAGTATGTTCAAATATAGTTATACTGGAGCTTGTGAGACTGCAGTTCTGTTAAGGGCTAAGCTACCAAACTGCTGTTTTATAAGTAAGGATCAAGGTCAGTCATTAAACTCTGCTCACAGAAATCCCCAATCTATAGATTGTTGTGAGCAGATCTACATTAGAGCTGTTATCTGTGTAGAATCTGCTTGTTTATTCTTGAATCAAAAGGTCTGGAGAGACAGAGGCCTTCATCCTCATGGACAACAGTGAAGCCCACAACCTCAAGTGTAGATTCAACACCGATTGTTGCCGATTGTTGAAACAGGGCTGCAGCTCTTGAGCTCTCAGTCCCACCATAACAACATACACTTGCCTCTGCAAACACACAGTAATACAACAGGGATATAGGGATATCTGATTACACAAGTGTCTCCAACACTGCAAGCACAGCGCTCAGATGAAAGTGACTTTTATATCTTAAAAGGTAATTCTAGCACATTCACTGAACTGTCAAATCTTCATACTTAGCTGAGTGACCACATGAATTCACCTTCTGTACACAAACACAAACACATTTAGCATGTTTACATGTATTTGAGAATGACTTAATCCCAGCAAGCTGAAGCCATGTTTCCACCGTCTGCAACTAGTAAGCGTTTGATCTCACTCCAAGGTTCCAGCTGGCTTTGAGGATGAAGGTCTCCCTCCTCTTGGCCAACCTTTAAAGCCCCATGCTTGGTAATAACCATGAAATCCCTTTACATTACCTTAGATGTGGGCAAAGGAAAAAAAACTAGGACTGGCAAAAACATGAACATCATTATTTCATTGTTTTTTAGTCATACTAATAAAATCAACTGTGACCTGGATGGTAAAGCGTGGATATAACTGCTGGATTCTTGTTTCGTCTCTGTGAATGGTGTAATTAGAATGGGATCACAATTACCTTTGTGCTAGAAAACCTAATGTGTTTATCTGAGATCGATTGTGAGGCAAGGTTTAATATGTGGTCCCTAGAGTGGGGAGTGCTGTAATGCCACGCGAGGGTAATAGGAATAAAGATTTCTTTTTGGTAAAAAGGAGGAAGAAGAAGGGGCGGAGGGTGGGGATGGACATAAGGGCGTACATTTGTGGGACATGTGGAATGCTGTCTCGCACTACTTCATATTTCCCCCAACATATTCCTCCACCCTCATGTTGCCTTGTAGCTTAGATTTTTTTATACATTCGCCTCACAATACCAGTAGCAGTGTTCCTCATCGGAGACGCACCAGTTACCTACAATCTAAGTGGGAACACGCTTGTCTGTAAGTATGCTTTTATAAATATACGTGAATATAACAAAAAATGATCACCCAACTCTGCAGTTATTAGCTTTAGTTTAGCACCTTTTAGATCATTGTTCTGGCCTCACTGCTCTCGTCAGAGCTCCAGCCACAACAATTGTGCAGCAACATCTGCTTTTAGCGATAGGCTCTCAAACACCATTTTCACTCCACCTAACCGACATCAAATGAAAAATACAAACAAGATTAATGCAACGACTGTTTGATGCCACTTCCATCTGTGTGCCAGTCTCTCAGTGTTCATTAGTCCTCAGTGGACCTTGCCATATCGTGAAACTACCTGCTGGCATATCAGACGAGTCATGTTTAGAGGAGACAGGCTGTAGCACACAGCCAGGCTGCGGCTGCCAGCTCTACATTGTCTGTTTGTGTATTTGGAAATCAATTCAAATTTTTATCACTGAGGAGGACAAGCTGTCTACAAGTACAACGAAAGAATAGGCAGTGCTTTGACTTAATTCACAATTAAGAAGTAACTAAACCCCTTAAGCTCCACCTGTATCCACTGCAAAATGCTGAGAAATGTCAGTAAGAGAGGAGCTGAGAGGGGGACATGGTGTGGATGTACGAGTACGTATCATTTTAACCCATTAACTTCAGCGCTCTAAGCAAAATTCAAATGCAGTAGCGGGTTTTATTCATTGAGTTAAAACTAGAAAATACCACTATACATTGACGCTGTTGAAGAAGGTGGTTTGGGGCTTTAGTTACTCTTTGATTAAACCGAGCTGATGTACACAGACATCTGCACGTGCTGCGAGAGTGTGCAGGTTTGCTTTCACAAACGTAATTTACTCTAAAGCATCTAATCACGTTTCATATTTAATGACACGGCAAACTGCTTTGATTAGAAAACTGGCTGTTTTGACACTGTGAGCAAACGAGAGAGCTGGAAAGAGAGATTTGCTAATGTAATGTTATTCCCCGTAATGGAATTCGCTGCCTTATTTCTTGCTCTTTTCTCATTTCTTGTATGTGCAGTGTCTCGTGGGCGTTGCCCAGGACATGTAGCAATCCTCACAATGTCTATACATATTTATATGGTTAATATTGTAGAGGTCTCACTTTATAGAGTCTGAAAAATTGAACTGCACAGAGTTATTTCTTTAGCGGGAGTTGAGATCTCCCGAACAGCTCTATGTGTCTTCTAACAGATTTGGATTGCCAATGGAAAAGCACTGAAACAAATGAAAATGTGTGAGTGTTTCCCCCACCATACTCTGGGTTTGTGTGTTGGCAGGGTCCATTTGTAAATGAGCTATTAGCCATTAGTTTCCACTAAATGGGAAATAATGATTCTTCCTGGAATATCCACAGCAATTTTACCAAGTTCTGCCAATGCTTCACATCGTGTTTACATTGTGTATTTCCTTTGTTTTCCTCCTTTTTGTTTCGGGTGGAGTGTTCTTCAATTTTATATTACCCCTGTCTTCTTCTTTTTCAGTGCATTTGTTTGGTTCAAATCCGCATTGGTCCTCCACTATTATTTATGTGTTTGTCTGTCTCATCCTGTCCCTCTTCTCCCGCTCCTCTCTGTTTCTCTTGGTCTTTTTTCCACTGTGACGCCATCTGTAAACATCCTGACGAGCCTGATACCAGAGCAGTGAGCCCTGATTGAAAACGCACAACGAGGGGAACAACAGTTCATGAATTCTTAAACAACAAAGATGGATGTGAAACATAGCCTTTCATAATGTACTTATAAATCAGCCTGTGCGTGGAAACTGTATTTGAATGTATTGCCCTTGTCATTTTACACATCTTGTTATTGTTTCCCAGAGGAAAGGAAATGCTAAAGAATATCTTACATATTTCTAAATTATTTCTCAGACATGCTTGAAGTAATTTTGTCTTAACATTCATATAAGATTTTTTTTATTGTTTTTCACACTACTGAATGTTCTTGTGCTGGGCAGAAATATCACAATATATTTTTTATAGTGATTGATAGAGAATATTATCAGTGTGCACAAATAATACAACTAGCAAGCAGGGAAACATATTCAACATTACTAAGGAATTCAAATAGTTAGGGGATATAGGTGGTTACCACTAAAGAGGCGTGGCCTAATCACGTTGTTTCATCCAGATAGTCTTTTTTAATATATAATAATATACAGCATACTAAGTTACAGTAAATGACACATCAACAATGAGATATGACATTGACACAGGTGAACAGAGTGAACACATATCATTTTTTTTTCAAGCTTCAAAAAACCTCTATCCACTTGCAGAGAGTGCATTATCGTCCAACACGATCAATCGTTGGCTGAGTACAGATGCCAGCTACAGTGATCACTTAAACCAAGTTAGTCTTGACATTTGAACCAGTAAGTGACCAATACTGGCAAAGACTGAGTGGTTTTTAGCTGAGCGGTTGTACATTACCACTTGGTAATGATGCTTCAATGAGATCTTTCTTTGAGATCCTCATAGTTGTTTTAATGCAAAAAAACTAATCACATAGTCACAGAATGACCTTTGACTCACACATTGTCAGATACTTCAGTCCTGTCACACTATATTCTGTTATATCTCAGTTTGTTTACTGTATTTTTGAGTCTGACTAAAACAGATGCTTTGCAGAAATTAGGATGTTTTATTAGAAACTAAAGATTCACAGATAGCTCCGAGGAAATGTAATTAGTTTCAATCTGACAGAGATCTCCACCAGGCTTTAGCACCATGCAAAACAGGCACTATAACAACACAAACACATTCATCACAGGTGGTTGTGATCTGCATGACTGAAAGTCAATCTACCCTCTGACTGCACCAAAAATCATAATAAGAAGACATGGTATAGTCACATTGTTGTCCCATCTACATGTATACACATGTATATATAATATATCTATTCATTTACACAGGTGGATGTGGCTCGAATGTTCGAGATGGTCGTCCCGTAATTGCGGGGCTCGCACTTCAGTCCAGAGTCTCGTGCAGTTGTGTACGGGTGTCTAGAGAAGTGGGTATACTGTAAATTTACATTACCATCAGTGCTAAAATCTCTCTCCGATAAGCTGATTGCTTGTGCGCACAGATATTTTTGTGCTAGTTTTCACAGCCTAGGGAAGTTTTTTTCGTGGACTTTCCACAAAGATCCATTGAAAGATCCATTTCAATGGATCTTCATGGGCTACAGATGGTTACAGACAGTTCAGCAACCACTGCTTCTTTAAACTGTGCCATGGGATCAAATGTTGTTGACAGTGATGCTGTTGTGTGTGTCCTGGACCGACAGGAATGTAGCGAGAAAGGAAATTTGTCCCATTTTAGCTAAAAAACAGCTTGTCCCACCCAACTCTGCTGCCTGGTAGCTCAGTGGTTAAGGCCGGGGTGCTGGGATGCAGAGTTAGCAAGATCAATTCCCAGCTGCGGCACCCAGCCCATCCCAATACCAGGTGTGTCCCTCAGGGAGACACGCAGCGCTAGTTCCCAAAGCGCCGAATGTGGCTGGTCACTGCTCCCCCCAAGGAGGGATGGGTCAAGTGTAGAATACAAATTTCATTGTAACATGTAACAGTGTATTCAGTGACAATAAAGTGGATTATTCTTCTTCTTCTTCCTCTGTAATTTTGCCAGAGAAAACCAGAATTAACAGGTCCGGCACATGCATCCAGTGCTTTTCACACGAGAGCAGGTTCACTCTGGGCTCATGTGTCTGGATAAG
>JAUMHF010000004.1:3103535-3189128 GCA_032359275.1 Microctenopoma steveboyesi | reverse complement strand
ATTAACAGGTCCGGCACATGCATCCAGTGCTTTTCACACGAGAGCAGGTTCACTCTGGGCTCATGTGTCTGGATAAGGCAATAGAACATGTCTGGGACACCATGTTATTCATGTCATAACGATGCTGCCAGGTTTGCACCTTAGACTGCCCAGGAGCTCAGTGATGTCCTGGTCAAGATCTAGAAGCAGATACCCCAGGACACCATGCGTCATTTCATATGGAGCATGCCCAGAGTTGTCAGGCATGCATACAAACTGAGCAGCATTTTGAGTTGCTGCAGTGACATTTCATCAAATTGGACTAGCCTGCTGCATCAGTTTAAATTCTTGTAGACTTGAAATTAATCCCTTTGTTGGTTGCTAATTTTAGTTTTCATCAAAATATATGGCATCCCTCTGTTCCTAACACATGACTCATTTCATATCAGTATGGATATCAAACATAATCTGATGTATTTTAAAAGTTTACCTTTTTTGTGTATGTAACATCCCCCTAAATATCTGTGAAGGTTCTCCCCCTAATTTCTTTTGCTCCCTCAGTTTCTGGATTATTTGCAATTGCATTGATCAATATTGTATTCTGTTTTTATTTATATGGTAATTTAATGTTATAGTTCTGAGTAATGTTTTTCTTTGGGTTTCCTTTGTGTATTCTGTTGTCTAACAGTTTTTCAGTTCACTTCAGTTTGCTTCTTCTTTTACCTCCTTTAACTGGATTCACAGATCCCAGACTCATGTCCTTACCCTGCTGAAATGGTATAAAACCTAAGCAATAAAACAACCTAATGAGAATGTGTATTCATAGCTTCTATAATATAATTTAAGTCCCTATTGACAGACCCAGGCAGGTGTTTCTTTCCACTCTTTTGCTAGGAGCAAAGCTTTGGAAAGATTATTATATCTGTTCTCTGATCGATGCAGAGAGCGCCATGGGCAATCATCCAGCTGTATCTTTTCCCTCGACTTGGCTTTTGCCTTCCTTGACTGCACACTTTCCTGCTGGAGGACTGCATATTGCAAGGGTCAGAAGGTTAGGAAGGACTGTTATCCATAAATCTAAAGTGGATGAAATCAAGAGATGCTATTACATCATATAAGCAAAGAATGTGATCAACAGAAAAAAAAAATCTGTTCACAGCTTAACCCCAATAGGCTCCAAATCCTATTTTGTTTGTTCCAGCTCAAACACAGTGCATGAAAAATGTGTTGCAGGCCATCGGGAATCAAAAATGGAACATGTGGAACTTCAGTTCTGGATGACTGAGTAGCCTCATTTTCAGAAAAGTGCAGACTTTGTGCATCAGCTATTTTTTGTTACTGCTTGAAAACCATATTCTCTTGACATGTAGAGACGCAGAAAATCATTCATTCAGTGTGTCACGTCTAAACCCGCAGTGGCAACAGTCACCCACAGCTACACCACTCACTTTGGCACACACATTGGCCTTTAAGTGCTGAGGTAGGATAGTACAAAAATGTTAGAGCTGCCAAGGATTCACGAGGTGTCTGTCTTCAACAGCCACATTACTTTATTGTAATTATTATTTCCAGACTGAAATACCTGTTATTTATTAATAATACATCTGATTAATAAGTTGGCTATAATTACTTATCGAAACAGAGTATTAGTTTGTTTTTTGGTGCACATGTCAAATTTAGACAAATCTGGACAGGCCTTTGTTTTCTTTGCTTTGCTTGGCAGACGCTTTTATCCAAATGACTTACAAAGACCTAGCACCCCTTTTGCTCAAGGGACACACCTGGTTGGGGGGGGGGTGCTATGATGTTCTGGGATTTGATCCTGCCACCTTCTGCATCCCAGTTTGATGCTTATCCTGTTGACCCTGGGGAAACAACCAAACATTTACATTGATGGTCCATAAGACAATCCTTGTTATAAATTTGATGAGTTATATAATTTTATTTTTTTCAATACAGCACCACATTTATAACATTGTCATACACTGACGGAATGCAGGGTGCTCTTTCCTCCATTTGCTTCTCAAAAGGCAGCAAAACTATTTTTTCTGTAGAGCTGGCTCCTGAGAAAAATAGAAAAATCTCCAGTAATGTATTTACAATAGCTGGCAAGAAAGAACAAAACCACAATACAAACACTACATACCAACAGGGACCAGCTGTAAGGTCAATTAAAAAAAAAAGAAAGTCAAACTGTTTTATTCTGCCACTATATTTATATATATAGTGGTAAACGACATTTAGAGAAATCCTGTCCGAACACTTTCATCAACCTGTGGCTTCTCCTACGTTTTATATTGACATCTTAAACCTGTCCTCTTAAACAGGGCTTTGGTCCTGTCTGCAAACTCTGAAACTACACCTTCTGCATTTGACAAAGCCGTGTTTTTTAAACTAGGACAGGTAGTAACAGTAAGCAGGTTTCAGAAGCCTCACTGTGACTGTCTAAAGAAAAGCTAATGGCTTGATGAAAGGATATGCCAAATGGCCAAAGAATAGTTCCAAGTCATTGTACTTGCTGCTTCAATTTTTACAGTACGTGTTTGAGGGCAGGGATAACACAGTAGCACTGATTGTGCATTTCTAGCTCATAAGTGTCAGCAGAGGCGGCAGCACGAAGGCCCCAAAGTATTTAAATATGCCTGGTTGCTCCGAGACTATTGGAACAGATCGATCAAGTGCAGCTGGAACAAATCGCACACTGTAATGAATTGCTCTTGTTTTCACAGCATTACTAATGTATAATGAACAAATACTTAGCCGTAGAACAGCATGTAAAACATGGTAAGAAATAGTTGGTGGGGGGAATTGTATTTTCTAGTTCTTGTTATCACTCAAACAGAGCAGTGTTCAGGAAGAAGAATGTTTGTGGGAGTGGCTATGTGGATGTTTGAGTTTCTATACATTACTATTTTAACTAAACATTTCAATCCAGTGGTTGCATTGCATTTGTTTGACATAGCTTTCAAAATAATAATAATGACAATGAATACTTTATTGATCCCCTTTGAAGAAATAATTTTTCAGACAGCTGCTATACATGTGTCAGGCTACGTCAGGGTTCTGCGGTTTCTTGTCCAAGGACACCTTGACATGTAGCTTCAAGGGGACTGAGATTCGAACCGCTGACTAGGGTTGGAAGATGACTGCTAAATGATGTTTTCTTCACTTTAAATCAGTGTTTAGGACATGTGATTGTCAGCAAGTATCAGGAAGCAAATTCTCTGCTTTTGTGTTTCTTGTTTCCTTTTGTGACAAAACATTTAAACAAGTTAAACAAGTACCTGTGCCGTACCTTATCACCATTACGACAATTGCTGTGCTTCCTACTGGTGCAACAATTACAGTACTGGTTATTAATATAATACCATTACTGTTATTGGATTTATAGTAAACATACAACAGCAAGTTACTAGCTAATGGCTGCCAGACGCAGTATCCTTGTTAGAACGCAGAGCCACCCTCTTATCTTACCCTCTGTGCTCTTTCTTTTTCACACACTTCATCAACTTAGCCTTTTTCCTATCTGTCTTTTTTTCCTCCTTTTGTCATCTGTCTATGACACTAGCTTCTCTTTGTGCTCAACCAGTTCGTCATAGTCTCTTATACAACCTGCTCTTTGTGGAACCCTGACCCATTCTCTGCATGTATTATCTTGTGCTCCTCCCTACTCTGAATTAATTCTCATTTCGGTTTAATAGGTTAGATTAAGGAGAAATATATATGAGGATAGAATCTAGGACAAGACCTCTCTGAAAGAGTTTCAGTAATAATATGCAGTATCAAACTAATATGCAGTATGGTGCCAGCACCACTGCCATTATCTTTGCCCACCCTTTCCATGCTACTAAAGTCATTGATGTATATATGTATATATCAATGGCCGCTTTACTGTGGGCGATTATCACAGCATATTAGACTTTAACAGATCTTTGGATTTGTTTCTCTTCACAATGTGATGTTTCTTATTACCCATGCTGCAACTACCTTAATACCTCTGTTTATCTTACCTCACTCCTCACTCCCCCCATAAAAGTAATATAATAATAAATGCGCCGATTGGCAGTGTCTGGGCAGTAATTAGTGTAATAGCGTAGCCTCACCCCCTGTGAAGGTTATTTCTAAAAGCATCTTATGAAATCAAATCCTTCTAATGTCTCAACCTCATGTTAGCCTGCCAATTTCTAAGTAATCAGAACCTTACCCAACATTTCTGTTTGTACACAGCCTAGAAAAACACCTTTTTTATTTAGACCCTTAATCATCAGGCAAATTATAGAAGTTACGCCAAGCAAAACCATTGTTGTGCACATGATTTTATGATGAACATAACCTCTATGGCGTTTAAAATTCCATGTGATTCTTGGAGATCCATCTTCTTGCTTCTTTTTTGTTAGTTTGTGTGGATTATTTCTACAAAGGTTGAACTGGTTAAATATTTTTGTTTTGTTGGGTCCTTTTGTTGTTGTTGTTGTTGAGTTTAATTTTCCCTATCAACAAAGTTTCAAGCGCATGTGTTTGCCATACAGTAATTGCTATTCGTTAGTTTTCTGCAACTAATTAAACATACATAAATTGGGGGAACTGCATGAGCAAAATGAAGCTTCATGAATACATGTGCTAAAATACGTCTAGCAGGGGCTCATTTTGGAAAGTTGGATCATAAGATTGGTACCACTCTCCGAGAATTGTGAACTGATAGTTAGGCTATTATTTCCTATTAAGATTCACTCCATTTTATCTCTCACAGCTATGTCTTTCAAGCCACTTCTCACATGTTTAGTCACTGGCCGCTTTGAGCTTTTCACCAGGCAGCAGAGGATCAGAACACTGATAAATGGTCTAAATGACAATTATTCAGACAGGATCAGAAAGTTTGGAATGTGATCATTAATTTATCTATTGATGCGTTTGATTCAGTTTTAGGAGACATTTTCCAACATGACCGCCAACATGGGATATAGATTTTCCATATTTCAGCACCACAGATTTATGAACTTTATATCTCTGAGTTTGTGTCTCAGTTACACATTTATTTTTCTGATATTACACAATTTTCAGCTACTGCCTTAATCCATGTCATTGTGCAAATGTTCTTATAATCTTTTCCTCTCCCTACCCATACCTGCTCCATGCTCCTGTTTACACCTCTACACTGCCATGCATACCCATCTAGCTACAACCCTGCTTCTTTGCTCTCCTCACACACACACACACACACACACACACACTCTGAAGCCATGCCCCTGCTACGCCAGCTGTTGCCAATTGTTAGTCTCACATTGAGCAATTTTGTACATACTTATTTTGGAAGCCAATCTAGTTTTTTTGTAATTTGGTGCCATATAAATAAAACTGAATTGAACTATCATCCCAGTCAGCTCTTTTACTGTAATCTCATGTCTCCATGTCCCTTGCTACTTAAAAAAAACTGATTGTGTTTCTTTTGGGCTCATCTTACGGCTTTGTAGGTTTTTAGCTTTGGAATGAGTTTTGTCCTTCAGGTAGTTTTTCCCTCAACAATGAATTTCTGTTAAGACCTTTATGTTCTTTGTCTCACTTTTGTTTGATTATTTGTACATGGTCATCGTTATTGAGTATTTATTGGCTCCATCACTCATGTAATTAGATTTGCTTGCACTGGTGTTACTCACTGAAATTACTTAATATTGATAATAATAAAAATAATACTTGGATATTGTCATTC
Source organism: Microctenopoma steveboyesi (assembly GCA_032359275.1). Lineage (NCBI taxonomy): Eukaryota > Metazoa > Chordata > Actinopteri > Anabantiformes > Anabantidae > Microctenopoma > Microctenopoma steveboyesi. The sequence goes on along the minus strand of JAUMHF010000004.1, from coordinate 3,183,442 downwards.
AGTGTTTCTATGTCAGTTTATTCGATTTTTCTGTTTTGGCAGAATAGTGTGTGTCAGTTTAGCCCACCACAAAACGTGTTTGCATGGATAGACAAAATTTTATACAGACGCACTGAGAATGGACCCCAAAGAATGAATCTTAATAACTTTCTCTAGCATCGTCCCACTATGATAATTTCCCTCAATATGTTTTTGGCTGACCAGCAAATGCATGCAAACAGGCAAAACAGAAATAGAAAACTATATACCCACAAAATATGTGCATGTTACAACTGCTAATATTAACATTTACTCGAAGGAGCATTTACTCATATACATGTTGAGTTGTATTGACTTTTACTCTAATCACTAGGAAAATATGGTACACCAACCATTACTCCATGAATCATGTAAGGCTATGGTATTGATCAGCCAAACCAAAATCTCCACTATATCATGCCACTGCCTGTACAAAATAAATGTGCAAATCCATAATGCTGAGGAACCAATCCACACTGTCGCTTTATTGAACTGACAAACAACTCAGTTCTTAGTTTACTGTATGGGTAAATTAGTCCCTAATTAACCAGAAAAAAACGTAGCCATAGGGAGAGCGTGTAAACTCCAATCAAAAAAGGAAAAAGGACAAAACAAAGAATGTATTCCTTCTGAAGCCCAGAAAACACAGAGAGGCTTTGGATCTTAAATGAAATGTCAAACTCTCGTGTTTGATTTCATCTTCGAATTTTCAAGAATTTGAAGGAAAACAATGTTTTTAATCTTTCTGTAAAAGGCAATCACCTTTTTTCTTCTATTTCTCACTACGAACTCCTGTATTAAACTTACTGTACTATATTAAAACATCTCTGTCTGTAACTGAAAAACTCCTCCAAATGGTTGAGATGATGTAATCTAGAGGTTTAGGTCAACCAACATTGCTACCTCTTTCTTCTGGTCTTGGTTGACCCGCACCTCCAGGTGTCATATGGAGGAGTTCTTCAGCTAGAGGATGTTTAAATATAAGAAAAGCAGAAGTAAGTTTAATACCATTCGAATACATGCACTACTAAACTGGAACCCGAAGAAAGTTGATTTAATTGTTCATTGTGGTAACAGGAACAACAAAATTTATTCATAACTTAAATAAATGCCAAAATCTTTAATAGCAACTTCTCTTGCATGAAGAATTAAGTACTTTGAGAACAATACTTGAGCAAATTGAAAATACAATACAAGTCATAGCTATGGCGTGTCTTGAAATGCAGATTTCAGATTTTCCCTTTCCTCAAATCCTAGCAAACCAAAGTCTGAATTTTTCATGCATTCTCCCACACTATCACATATGCTCACATAATTAGATCTGGAGTCTGATTTGTCTTGGGCGGCTCAACTTGGTCCCTCTTTATCCTTGGCTCTGGGACAGAGTGCCAGGTTCATACTGGGTTATAGCTAGATGCTCGCTGGTCTCAGAAGAGTTCCTCTCAGTGAGTGAACTGCTGAGTGATGAATAAAAGTGCCAGCATGATTCCCAGTCAGTGCTGTTTTCATGGCTCAGATGATAACGATAAGGTCGAGCAGCTTTGAGAAAATCTCATCATTAGTCCTCTCACAGGCCAGGATTTAATTATCTACACATCCAAATCGTCCGCTTCCCTCTTCTCAGCAGATTATTCTCCTCCTGGAGGATCATAACCACGATGCCTTCCGCCTCTTTCCTCGCCTGCATGGTAAGAGAGCCAAAATAAAGATGCCCTCTGTGTATGTGTTTGGCTCCCAGCATACTCGTCGTGTTTCATTTTCCTTGATAGGGGGATGGTTGAATTGGTTTGGTGATGAATAGGTGTGTGCAGCTTGTATGTCTGTATATGTGCTTGCGTGCATGCACGAGAGTGTGGGGAAGCTCCAGAAATAGGTTCATATAAAATTAATCTTAAGACAGAATATTGACCCAGATGTAGTGGAATCTCACAGGTACGGTGCCTAACTACATCAAATGGATCCCATGACAGAGACAGAGTGCAACAGTGACAAGAAGAGCTAAACAAGGCTTTGCAAAAAAAAAAAAAAAGGAGGACAAATGGAGGGAGGGGGAGGGAGTGCTGAAGAGAGAGGAGGAAGAAAGTGAAGGCAGAGGAGAGCTCATACCTCCTCAGAGAACATTGTAATGCAGCTGTTTTACGTCTTAATGTTGATCACACTGACTCTGAAGGGACCTCATTAGCTCAAGGCAGAGAACTGTGTTCCGACATCTATTACCTTGCAGGGAAAAATATTGTAATAACATTAGCTCATTGCTGCAACTACAAATACTAAGTTGACTACACCACTTTTCCTGTCTACCACCGAAGTAATTACTAGAGTAAAAATAGTGCAGAGGTACATTTTTGTTTCTAGCTTGATTACTATGTACACACTTGTCCTTTCAAAGATACGTATACTGTATCTGGTTAAATTGCAGATGCTTTTTAAAATTGACTTTATATTATCCACATATTTGCATGAACACTGGCCAGTTTACCAATCTGAATGGGAATCAGACAATATGAGAAACCAGTCTCAGCCTTACTTAACGCCAGAAGATGATAAAGCTGCTAGGAATTAACAGTAGAAATTAATTAGTAGAATACATTTTCATTACAACTACGTTTTTATTAACCTTAATTCTTTTTAATAAGAAATTAACTTGATGAACATTATGTGGTGCTGTTGTCACTGAAAGGAATGAAACCCACCCACCTATCAATAAACCATAATTAAGCTCTAAAGACCAAAAATCTACCTTTAAAACAGTAGACACAGTATTTCTTCAGCAATGCACATGTCCAGAACAGAATCCAGAACAGGTTGCAGGCTGACTGCCAGAAGATTGTGGCATCAAAGCCTGACACACCTATTTCCTCTAAGGTTCTATTACTTATCTATCTGACCCCATTTCACAAGAAGGCGAGCAACATGATGGCTTGTCTCGTAGACAACATGGCCCGCTATCAGAGAATCGGTGATGAGCGGCAGAGCGAGTGACTGGTGGATTGTGAACCAAATTGAGATCAGTGATATGCTGAAAAGTCAGCTTGAGGCTGTGAGCTGAATGATTATGAGTCAGTAGCTATTATCTTACTATTGTTCTATTGCAATAAATCTTCAAAGGAGAGTTGGTTTAACCTTTACAGCGATATGCAAAAAAGACCCATGTGCTGAAATCTTAGCATAACTGTCACTGACCTCCTATTTGAAATGTTAAAAATGTGAACATTTTGTCACACTACTGCCGTATAGACATGTGCTGAAGGTTATCTCACAGTGGCTGTAGGTGCTGCTCAACAATATCCTATACGCTGCCTATAAGTGACGCTCGCACACAGATGTAGTCTCACGGCCATTGACTCTCTACACCATCCAATTTCAGCTTTTTTCACAGTGTGATATAGGACAGGATCTAAGGCACAAACGGAGCTAACCTTGTGCAGGGTCATAGCACTTACACGCTCAGTGTTTCATAACACACTGACTATTAAGTCTGATAAAGTTCTCTGGTGTATTTGGTCCAGGTCATGTGAAGCCAACCATAGTTCTGTGTTCTGTAATGGAGGCTACAGCACTGGACTTTTCACAGCTCAGCGTTACCTTCTGCACAGTAAATCTTTATTGAGCCCTGTCACACTTCATTTACCTACTTGTGCATTTATTAGGATAAGAGAAAACTGGAAACTGACAGTTTAATGTGTGTGATTTAGAAAAAATATGTCTTGCTATGCTGTTAGCGGCCAAATTTTACCAGACTAGAAGAAAATATAATATATCCAATATAAAACGTAGATCTAAACAGAAACAAGAACAATATTATTTTTCACTTTATTGCCCACTTAAATGTGGATCAGATTTGTAGTAATTGGGAATAGATGGAACAGAGCTCTCTGTTGTAATAAAGTCATGTGTCATAATTATTTTCATTGTCCCTTTGCTCTGTGTCTTTTTGTTTTTCCTTGTTACAGTTGGTGTAACAAGGCTTGGAGTAGAAAATTGTGCATTTGACCAGTAAGAGACTTTAGAATTTCGATAGTGTCTATGTGTGAACGAGGCAAAATGGGGCAATGGCTGCTGTACATGTTTAATCTCCCTGTAGAATGTCTATTAGTAAGAGATATTGTCAGATGTCAGTTACAGTGAGTTAAAACGTGAAATGTATTTAGTAATGTGCTTTTGGCAATGTATTAAGTTTAAAGTTGATGGTGGATGATAGAATATCAATATAGGTAACAGAAGAATCAAATAGGAAATGAAAGATATGTCCGGTAAATGAAGATGGACAGCGGCCTCCTGAACCTGCACAACTAACATCTCTTTTTCGCTGTATAAGCAGGACATCTCTTAGTAGATAACTACCACTTACAGGCTTAAGGGATCCTGTTCATAAGTCAAACGTTACCATGATGTCAGTAGCAGGGCACCACATGTGCCAACATGAAAACATTATCCCTACAGTGAAGTATGGTGATAGCAGTATCTTTATTTGGAGCTGCGTGCCCTAATGTTGGGTTGAATTAATTACCAGGTTTGTCAGTGTATCCAAAAGAATAATGTCAGGGTGTCTGCAAGCTGAAGCTCAGAAGAAGCTGCGTGTCTGTATACAGCAAAAAAAAAATCTACTACAGAATGACTTCAGAGTCCCAGACCCAAGAAAATCAATCCATAGATTACATTAGAAAGTACATGCACAGAATTTATATGTATATGGTCTTAAACAATTGCCGCTATATAAATAAAGTTGAATTGAAGTTGAATTTTTCAAATTGGTCGCTCAAACACAATTCTTCTAAACATTTATTTATTGTGTAACGTTGTCAGTGCTGTTGGCTTTTTCTCGATAAAGGCACTAATGAGCAGAGTGCCAGCACTGGTGTAAACCTGCCAGAGACGAAACTGTTCAGAAGTCTAGAGAGTAAACATTTCTAAAAGAGTGCATCAAAAGAGAGGTCTTTGAACAAGCAGTCGCATCCTGAAAGTAAAGAAGTATACTGTCCAGCCAGGAAAGTAAATAATGCTGTTTTCTTATTTAGGCTTCTCGTTTTCATTATTAACTGACAATGTGCATTATCCTTCAGCCATGCACAATAGTGGGAAATCACGCCAAGGCCAACTCACACACTTGAAAAAGATGTAACTTCAGTGAAGAAAATAAAACAGGATTTGCCACCTCTGTTGTAAGGTGTGACCACAAGAGGTGTGTAAAAATGTGAGTTTCACTCTTGAGTTGTGAAAATATGTGTCTATAAAGGGATGAGTCACTGTGAAGGAGACAGACAGAGCAGAAAAGAAAAAGAGCAAATAGACAGTAAGAAGCTGTGTGTTTGTGTTGAAGTGTGCCGCATTAGCTGCTGAACAAACTCCATTAGGGTTCTTACTTTGACATTTTCTGTAATATATTAAACACACACACTAGTGCAGTGAGTCAGGATGTAATAGCATCAAACGCTTAAAGGGAATATCATCAACAGTTGTGGCAGCGGGATACTATTCTTGACTTCTGGTTTGTGCTATACACCCAGCACCATGCCACCATACCAATGGGTGGCCTCCTGATCACGGTACAACTGTCTGTGTGAGTACCCAGCACATTAGTGGGAGGTTACACTAACACAGGTATTTTTTTACTTACCTATCCATCCTTTAGCACCTAAATTGGTCATGTGACTTGATAAATTCAATGAAATTTGTATTATACTGGCAGTGTAATATTATATTTTTATTATGTTTCATGATGTAAAAGTCAGTTAAAGGATACAAAATGAACCAAAACACAAAGCTTATAATTTATGCTACTTAATAAACAATGGCACAGCGTAGCAGAATACCTGTTTAGAATTCTGATCTTTATGAAATGTGCACCTGTCGTGTGATGTCGCAGAATCTCACACAACAGAGGTTCATGCAATTGGAAATCATAGCACTCGAGCATGAATTTAAGCACCAGGGGAAAAGAAAGACAAATACCATCTATATTTCAGCACCTTAGCTAGTACATATTTGCCATCTTTTGTTAGCTTTTGCTTCTAATAAATTACGTGTTGTGATTGTGTTTGTGAATCCATCTCTCTGTGGGTGGAAATTAAAGCTACATCTCAGCATGAGGGAGTAAGAAGCAATCAGAATGAGAATAAAAAAAGGAAGAGAACACAAACCGGCAGCAATTCTGCTGAGCAGCACCTGCATTCACTATGTTTTTTACATTTAATCAAATAGCCTTTTGCGTAATTCATGTTTGTTTGTGCCTGAAAAATCAGCTGCTACTGTGAACATATTAGATGAATTACAGTGTCAATTTATGTGCATAATACTAGCATGCCCATGCTATGTAAACATGTCTTTTTCTGTAACTGAACAGTGGAACAAAATGCATTTTGTAAAAGCTACATCACAAGGTTATGTTGTCAATTGTTCTCGCCCCATGACAGCAGGCTGAGTTAACAAGGAAGCACAGTTAACAAACCAAATTTAGACTTAATAACAAATCTGTAATTCTCAGTATGTGTTATGAAAGCAGTGTGTATAGTGGAGAGAGCTAAAAGGGAAGAGACATGAACCAAAGACACACTATGAGGAGGAAGGCGCTTAACAGCTATTTTAAAACCTTTAGTGTCCAACTATCACAATTTGCCTCAAAATTCATACTTCTCTGATTCATATCTAATTCAAATCCACATAAACAGAGCTAACACATATACTTTAGATGTGTTTCTGAGGTTATTATATTAAATGTCTACCCTAAAGTAACTATTGTAGACAGAAAAAAGTGCAGATCTTGCCTTAATATTATCAAAAACTTTCAAAGAAGAAGTTTCAAAATGATATGCAGCATCTTCAAATTTAGTCATTTCTCACTTCTCCACTAGATACTTCCTCTGCCGTGCACACCTTTCAGTCATCAACCTTCCACCTGCAGGACCTGCGAGCTGTAGTAGCAGATGTTCATCCATATATCACATTATCAGTTCATTTGACCCTTAAAATGTATTCTAGTATCTCAAGCAGTTTATTTTGCACCACCTACATCTGTCTGTGTCTCGTCTACTTTGCCATCTTTATCTCAATGCTCTTTGGTATGATGATCTTTCATCAGTTTGGTGTCTGTGTTTGGCTTCTGCGCTCACTATCACTGACAGTGTGTCGAGCGCGTAAGCTGCAGTTTCAAGCTGCCTTCTTTGATTTGTGCCTCCACTCGATCCTTCACAGTCGTCATGGCGGAGCAGCTTGACGGGTCTCTTTGAGGGCAGAACGGCAAGAAAGAGCAACGAACAGTTGCCCAGAGAACCGGGTTCAACTAGGTTAATCAGCTAGTAGCCTTTTTTTTCACAGCAGACTTTTTTTCATGTCCCAACAGGGTGGTGTGATAATATCTTTAATTACCCACCTCATTTTCTATAAGCTAACATGTTATAGTTTGGTTCAGTTTGATCATTATAGCAGTGTATGCTCCTACTGCACGACTTTACCTATGAAGTGTGAAAGCGCTCTGATGATGTGTTTATATCTGATCAGATAAGGACCTTGCTTGGTGTAAATAAGCCTCTATTACCATAACGAGGTTGTAGAATTTCATTATACAAATTAAAATCAAACACATGCCAACACTTAATGTGTGTGATTAAATCCAAAGACTACAATTTATGAGTAAACATTTCAGAGGAAGACAGTCATAATGTTGAATGTTGAATGCTTGCTTTTTTCCACCCAACTAACACATTAAAATTTCTGCGAGGTGTAAAGCAATCAATATGATACAATACAACTGTGGCTTATGGATTATCTATCATCTCAACAGTGCCTTAATTTAAGCATTTGCATCCAAACTTTCATTACAGCCAGTGTGCAAAGCATAACTAAGTCTTTACAGGCTTAACAGGACTGACATGCGGTCACCAGATTGTGACCTGACAAATCTCCTCACAGACAAAACCTGACCATTAATATTCATCTCATTCTCTGCAGTTTACTTATAAACACCCCCTCTGTCAAGTGAACAGAATACCCATATAAAATCATTATGAATATCAATGTTGTCTGATCCATTTATTAACCTGGACAACAGAAAATGATTTGGACACAGTCTTAGTTTTACATTTCTTTGCTTTATCTTGCTTGCGCTTTAGTAAGTGCATATGAAAAATTAATCCTGCATAGCTGATGCTGGAGGGAACAATAAAGGAAGAGTGCACAGCATCAGAGATGTCACTTTAAGTAGTGTGTGCATGTTGTAACCACAAAAACGTGTTTAAAATTCTAATGCCCTTTGCAAAAAATATATACTATGAGCAAAAAGCGTTATGGTATTAAAATATAATACTGTCTAGTATTTCCATGTGCCCACCAATTACATTCACTGCATTTTTACAAAGTCTGAACGAGTTTCACTATAATTTACACCAGTTAAATACGGTGTAGTATAAGGTGTAGGTTTGGTTTAAGAGGAGAAGGAGACCAAAACGTAATCCTGTGTATCCACTCTATATCCATTTGGGTAGTTTTTTCCCTATACTCAAACAAACAAAAATGTGTCAAAAAGATGTAAATGTTTGGCAGACTGAGTGTTTCAACAATGACACATTTCCCCTAATAGTAAGAAATTTATTATGTATACTGCAAATTAATTTAGATGAAATTTTGTATGGCAACATTTAATAGCCATATTATGATATTTGATCATCTCTCTTTTTTCTCTCATTTTTTTCTGTGCTCTACTTACTACACCCTCCCCTGCTTTCTGTGATATGCAGAGCTATGACAGGTATCAAAGCAGACTACCTTGTCTGAACATGACTATATAGGAAACGTGTCTGATTCAAGTCAGTAAAGTGGGTCTGGGATTTGCTGATGTGTCACTCTTCTCTGAATTCAGAATGTGTTTGACTTGTACCTTTTCCTGCACAGTGCCTCTGTAACTCACTAAAGGTAGTGACAGTTACAAAAAAAAAACATGATTACAAGCTAAAATCCAAGCTAACATACCACCACCACAACATACCTCTACCACAGCCCAGTTTTCGTTTATTCTTATTTTATTCAACCTTTACTTAAACGTCCGTAAGAATGCTGACTCTGATTTTAACCCCTTTGCCAATACCTACTTGGCCACCCTGAAGAGATGACAAAATATAACATATAAGCAGAAGAAGAAGGCAGACATTGTCAAATAATTTGTCTTTACTTTGCTAAAGGGATTTAGAGGAGGTGCATAGCTATCCATTAAAGCCCCAGCGACCAATGTTGAATTTAAAGCCAAAAGCTAAAGTCCTATAAGTCCAAAGAACTCAATTCTTGCCTCCAAGATTTTATGATGTAGTACATGAATCCAAGCATTGATATAAAACTTTGCTTGAGGATTAAAAGTCTCAGTAGCACAGCAGGCTCCTTCTCTGCATAGTATATCTGGTCAAACACAGCGTAGGAAAAGTCTTGACAAACCTCCATGTTTCAGAGTTTCTCTGCAGAGGTGGGAGGACCTGTAAAAGGCCAGAAAATGTTACATAACTCTTCTGGTGAAAAGCAAATACACGACCATCACTACAGAGAGTTAGGGTGTGGTGTGGAGGATACTTATCAGCAGCAGAACTGGTGAGACTAGTGGGATTAAAGGGAACAAAGAACTGGGCCAAATTCAAAGAAACATTGGAAGATCTGTTCGAGAGCACACAAGCACAGACAATGCTGGACTGGTTCCTGAAAAACAAAAAAACAAAACCTGAATGTCCTTGAATGGTCCAGCCAAAGCTTGGACTCAAATCTGTGATCTCAGTGAAAATCACAGTTTGCTAAGTTGGCTCATCCAATTTGCAAGGAACAAAATAGGACAAGAGAAAGCTTTTAGATGCGAAGGACAACTAGTCTTTGCTACTGGTGAAAATGCAGAAAACAGACACACTACCTTCAATTTACCAAAAAGAAACTACTATTAATGCCATGTTATGCATATTTTTGTGATTCTCAGTATCCGTTAAATCAGTACTTCATGTACTGTAAATTTGTTAGATTTCTAATCTTACCGAGTTGAAAATTGGTGTGAACGAGTTCACATTGTTGCACTAAAACTAAACCTAAACAGGCCCTTTACCTGTCTTCACCAGGTCTCGCTTGAAAAAAAGATTGCCAAGCTCAGTAGGCTCTTAAAACAAGGAGTTCACTCCAAGACACTGACATCAGGTGTCTCGCTGATGAGTAAGCGCAAAGTCAGCAGTGTGGGCGCTGTACCAGTGTACCAGAATTTCAGAGGAAGGAAGGCAAAACTCTAGTGTACGTGATGGTTCGAGGGATTTGCTTCTGCATTCATGGATTTTTGCAATTCTCGCATTCTCATACAGTAATCTTTGAAGTCTGTTTTGAATGACACACCATGATATGTATGAGAGAGATATATATAGAGAGGGAGTGTGTGGTGATTGTGGAATGAAAGCCTCTGAGGCAGCACCGCTTGCTGTTTCTTAAACATCAAACAATCTTGCCGTATCTTTGATGCATGTTTGGGGTCACCACTGGAAGAGGAATCCTCTACTACACAGCTTTAAAACATGAGGGTTGGTATTCCTCTGCACAGGACAGCAAAATTGTCTTTGTCGATATGTAGTTTATCCTGACCAAGTTAGTGTGGCGAAAAATGTCACATTCATAATTTCCTGTTGTACTGTAGATTTTATCTCGGCTATAAAATTCCCTTTTATTTGAATTACAGTAGCAAACAGGCATGCACATTACAGACACGTAACCACCTGTCTCAGAATGTCTTTTTTCCAATCAACCAAGAAAAGGATTAAAAAAAACATACTGCTGTGCACCATGTGGTTTTCACTGATGGATAAATCTGTTGGATTTGCTTGATCGACAGTGCTGTTCTCTGTTTCCTCTGTGATGAAGCAATAACTCAAAACCTTTGCTGAATTTCCTGCTAGCTGCTCATTTTGCAGTTTGCTCAGTTTTAACGGTAGTATCACAGGATTACTCCACAAGGCCATCCTGTTCCCTGGAGCTAAGACCCCTGATGGTATCCTCAATGCAGGGGTCAAATGGATTCTGTACCCAACTGTGTTGCTCGCTGTGCACAGTGAGGTATTGGAGATGAAGCTGCCTCCTTGGGTTACTTAGGTGCTCCCATATGGCTCATGATACAGGAGGTCGGATCCATCTTTCCTCCGTGTTGTGAAATCACACAGCTTGAAAACGACTCACAATTGTTCTGAACAGCTCTTCTGTTCCAGAGCTCGAGCTTTCCTTTGACCGATGGATTAAATCCATTTAACATACTTTGACATACAGTTCAAAGAGTTGAGGGAGCACTTAACTCGGTGGAGATTCTGGAGTTAGCTGGGACCGTTGGCAACATGACCCATCCCCCCTTGGGGGGAGCAGTGAGCAGCTACAGTCAGGGCTCGGGGAGCTAGCGTTAAGTGTCTCACACACCTGGTATGGGGGATGGGCTGGGTGACTCAGCTGGAAATCGATCCTGTTATTCCTGCATCCCATCCCAGACCACTGAGCTACCAGGCGTGGAATATATCATAATCATATTTTAAAGAATTCTAAAATTATTATTTTTCATTGTTCTTCTTGGTCATAGCTTTCACCATTTATTATTTACCTTACATTTGATAGGGACATTAGAGTTTAACTTAAGTTTAAAGAGGATTAAACTTGTGTAGAGCCTGCACTATGGCTCCTGGGAATTTAAATTACACTGTAATAAAGAAACAGTTTTCAGTATCATAAAACCTCTAGGCCTACACTACACATATGGAAAATATACTAATATACACACTGCATATGTCACATTAAGTTGGTGGGTGTTTACTCACACACACTTTGTATGAAACAGAAAAACTTCATGTATTTTGCCATTATTTCACACCTGACAAAGGCAAACAAATTTGTCTGTTGATTTAATCTGATAGGCATAGAAACGGCTTGCTCATAATCTGCTCACAACTTCAGGCATGTCAAGAATGAAATAAAATCTTCCCTGATGTTGTGTTTAGTCTTGAGATGGTGATGTGTGTTGCATTGTCACTCCTTTCCTGTAGCAATATTATCCCATCAGTTACAGTAACAAGATTAAAAAAAAACATATTCTAGGTAAATAAGCAATAATCAATTGTAAAAGTAAGTTTTATTTATTTAATTTGCATTAGACCTCTTGTGCCCCCCTGCAGTACTTTTAAGGCCTTCCAGAGGGGCATGGTCCATACTTTAGGGGACACTGACCTACTGTACTGTTTGGATGCTTTTAAAAATATAAAAAATTTCTGCCATGTTTGCAATATACACAAGAAAAAGATGTGACTTTTCTCACAGGATTTCTATTTGAAATAACACTACCAAGCAAAGAGAAGGTTGCTTTTTTTGGATGAGGTGACAGGTTTGAGGATGGCATCACACCTTTAAGGTGAGCCTATCAGTTCCTTGGAACAGCCTTTCCTAACAGACTGGCTCCCCCGGGGGCTCCTGCTCTACAGTCTCGTGGTCGGAATAGTGAGTCATACTCTTCCTGAGTTATCACTGGTACAACACCCAGTAAAATCTGCCAGAATTGGACTAGGTACATATTTAGAAAGCGGAATTAAAGTTTGTAAGAGGCATTGGAAAGCGTGAGGGTTGATATTAAAAAACAGTGGTAATGTTTTCCAATTGACATGTATCACACTACATCCATCTATAATCTATTATACTGGTCAACAAATTTTCATAAGATTTGTGTTGTGTATTTGTCTATCAAGCAAGGTTTTAGAGCAACTACAACATTTTTTTATCGTCATTATGTGACACTACACTGTTAGCAGTGTGTTAGCCTCCAATGATGGTATAGTGCATGGAAGGGGAGCTACTTCAGTAGTATGGAAGTTCAAAGAGAGCACAGGTGTATACAACGCACCCTGGCTGAATGACCTCATTATTGAATCCCTAAGAAAACAGTGAGAGACAAATTCAGCTCTGCTTTGAATAGCATTAAAGATCTTTAATGATGACTGTTTACCAAGTCCCACGTTCTTGTTTCATCTTTTCTTGCATTACATCTGCAGCTGCATTACAGCCCTCCAGTGAGGAGCAACACAGTGAAGGAATGTCACTGAGCAATGATAAAATCTTTTCCTTTCCTTTCCCTTTTGGCTGCTCCCTTTTAGGGGTCACCTCAGCACATCATCTGCCTCCATCTAACCCTATCCCTAGCATGCAGCTCTGTCACACCAACCACCTGTATGTCGTCCTTCAGTACATCCATGAACCTCCTCTGAGGTCTTCCTCTTCTCCTTCCTGCATGGCAGCTCCATACTCAACATCCTTGGTCCAATATATTCACTATCCCTCTTCTGCACATGTCCAAACTATCTCAACTTTGCCTCCGAACTGCTCAACATGAACTGTCCCTCTGATGTACTCATTTCTAATTCTGTCCATTCAGCAGTGATAAATTATGCGGTGCAAAAACCGCTTGAGCACAGCAGGATACCAGTGGTTTTGTTTGATGGGTAATTACAGTATTTCCTCTTAGATTCCGTATCAGATTATTGCATCAACAAACAATTAAGGTTGGGTCACAATGGCAGCAAACTAATTTCAGACTTATGGGCAGCCATTTACCAACCCTGGGGTCGGTGGTTTGACTCCCAGTTCTAAAAATTCCTGGTTACATGTTAAAGTGTCCATTGACAAGACACTGAAGCCTTGGTGCCAGCAGGAGCCAGACTTGAGGCGCCAACTGAGCCGCAATCACCCCCCGAATTCAAAACAGCATTGAATCCTTAAAATAAATATATATTTGTTGCAGTAGTGTGTTTGTAGTATAAATATACACTATTTTTGCATATATATTATTATCACTGAATTGTATTTTCATATGAGCCTTTGCATTAAGTTAAAAACTCCATATTTGCTGTTGCAACATCATGGAAGTGGAAGAATTTTAAAACTCCACAGCCCATGGGAAATGCTCCTCTGGGATGCTGCTCGTTCAAGTGCAGATAGTGCTCATGTTGGGTTACCGCAGTTCATATAAAACGGTCTAAAATGCTGAGGCCTCTTGGAGGGTGGCAGCACTATGTTCCAGCAGAGAAGGAGGGAGAGGACTAGATGCCACGAGCAGTGCCTGGCACGTAGACAGTGGGACAGATGGCCACGAGGGTCCATATTGGGTGGAGTGTGTCCAAGCTTTCTGTTGGCATTGTGAACGCATACGTGTGATTTACTGGGTGTGCACATGTGAATCTACGTGATTTAGTGTACCACATGTGAACTTATGGATTGTGTATCTTGAGTAATGAGATGCAAGTGTATGCTAATACATCTTGTACACACACTTTGTGTATGTCCTTATGTGAAGGGAATAAACACATTTTTAGTGGGCAAATCACTGACCCTACCTTTACCACCACCGTGGGTCAAACTGACTTTCAGCATGAATGACTCGTCTACCGGAGAAGGGCCAAGAACACGGCATTTCTAACGTCACTTGTCAGCAGTAGTACATTACCACACGTGGTCCACCAACATGACACAGCAACACACACAAGCACGAATATTACAGAAGCATAGATCGTGACCCAGAAGGTGCAGTTTAGGCTGTTAAAACCTGTGTAGAAAGACAAAACTGGATTTTCTCTGAAGGTTTGTCATAGTTGAGAGGGAGAGAGCAAGAAACGTGGTAATTGCCTGTTTCAGGTATGAGCAATAACTCCAACTACCATAACAATGATTTATTTGAACATTCCTTTGGTGCGTGATTTCACATGTTTTCTCTGTCTACTCAGTGAATCTAATCCTAGGATCAGCACCAGCTGTGGCATTAGAAGGAGGAATGTGGACTTCATGAGAATTAGGTCTGGTACATGACAAACAAGCATGGACAGTCGAGGCTCTCAGGCTCTCATGATCATGTCTGATGCAGTCATTTAGGATAAACACAAGCTCAGGGACGGATGAGCTTAGCCCCTTTCCTGAAAGGATCTTTGAAATGAGTGCGTAATGAAATGTATAATTTATTTATTCTGAGATGCTGGAGGGCCCTATGAAATAAACATGAGAGAGAGAGTGAGACAGATCGAGGTGGAGGAGGAGGAGGGGGTGTGTGATGCAGTGGGGAAGGAAGTGAAAGCAAATGAGAGCGGAAAAGCACAGAACAGAGAAAAGAAATGCTCCCTCCATGTGTGCCAACAAACACATGTAATATGTCTTCAGAATGTCTTTAGTACTTTTCCTGCTGTTACTATAATTATTCTCAGGGTGTAAGACAGTGATGCTTTGCCAAGTCCTTTGGCCCTGAAGATACCCCCATGTCTGTATGAAATGGGAATGTCAGTGGACTGGGAACATTAGCTCAATGGGGTCAGTACTTAACATCTTTAGCAAGAAGTATATTAAGTCAAATGTCCATGTAAAGACGAGGACAGGGTGGTTGGCCAGGCCAAAAGCACACACACAGGATTTTCCCACAGGACATAGCCTTTTAGGTTCAGAGTGAGACATTTTAATGATCATCTTTCCACAACATATTTTATTATTTTAAGGCAGTACTTACTTTACATTTTCACTTAATCTAAAACAGATTTTCTTGTATCACGTTGCCTTTGTGCTTATTTCATCTAAATGCTTCCACAACTGTAACCAATCACGTTGTGCGCTTTAAAAGACGTCTACTTATTGTCATTCTCATGGTGTCAAACACTCCCACAGCATTGAACGCTGACACTCATGGGTGCCTTTTATTCAAGATTTAAAATACCTTTAATCCTAGAGGGAAATTGCTTTAGTGTCAGCATAAGACGCTGGGGCAGGTGGCATGACAGCTCAGGGGTAGATCATCAGTCATCTTCAAACCTGAGGGTGCGTGCTTCAGTTCCCAGGTCTGTCTTCTACATGTTGAGGTGTCCTTGGACAAGACACTAAAACCCCGTACTAGCCCTGGAACACAACAATTTCACTGGTTAATTAAGTGCCTGCTACCTTGGCAACATTATGCTATTTTTATCAACATCATATATAGTTTTAATGAACATTATTAGTAGTAATTTTAAAAAAAAAGAGTAGGTTGGTTAGTTTAATATACTCCACCGTAACAGTAAGGTGTAGGTGTGACAACACTTGACTGCAAAATCAATAAAACAGTATTAAGCAGTCACTATAGCAATTAATTGAATATTAAATAAGATAGAATACATAATAAATAAGGCAGCAGAATGCATGCCATACATGTATGTGTTAACATATGCGGCCTCATACACCCAGACAGACCCTGTCTACTGGATCTGAGGGAGAAATATATTAACCAGAGCTTGGTTATCACTTGGAGTTTGGAAGTACTGACTGGAACATACACTATCCTTTTCAGTTGTGCCTTGTATGGCCGGTGTCTACAGCACAGCTTTTCACTCACAATAAGATCTGGGATGAGTGCAAGCAACACATTGATTCCCCAGGTCTAAAGGGGCTTGTGTGAGGTTGGACAAGCACTGGTCACTTTTGACTTAGCTGTGGGTGCAGGAAATTACTGGAAACATGGAAGATTGACATTTTAGTCTTACTCAATCTAGTCTTTCCCACAAGAACTACAATAAGTTTCTCTTTTTTCTCATTAATATATTGGTATAAGCAAAAAATCAAGATGTGGCAACTCTTCCTAAATTAGATTTTAATTACCTGCCGTGCACTTTAATTAACATTTAACAATAATAGTAAAATAAAAATAGAAATAATACATTTCAAATTGGTAGCAAAGCAAATTGCACCTGTAGCTGCTTCCATCTCTACAAATAAAATCACTGCACACACAAAGTGATAGTACTACGATTTGGTAACCATGGCATCGCTTGTGCTTTGAATACTCTTGTGTACTTAATAGACCTCTGTCAGTTTGCAGGAAAAGCTGTGGGAGAAACAAAGAGTTCTATGTGGAGGTAGTGCTGTTACTGTTACAGATGTTTACCTTCAATATAAGTATTAAATCCATGTCACACTGTCTACATACACGACATTCACTACAGAAACAGAGTTTGTAACAATGCATCACATTTTTTCTTTTTCCTGCGCCCCCCTACTAAGAATTGTATGTTGTCAGCCTTTAGAAACAGCTCTTAGATATTTATTTAGTCTTCACAACCAGAACAATCACCATAGAGTATGGTAACAAACCAAAATTAGACAAACTATCTTGATAATTTAGCAGCAAACAAAAACATCTACTGTCGTCTATCCCACTCTCATTTTTCATTGTATTAGATTTATGTAAATTCACATCTGTTGTCCTGTTTTTTCACAACAGCGAATCATCACAGTGAATATGCATCTGTTTTGAATTCATCTACCAAAGATTTGTTTTGTAGATAACACAACACGGTTGAGTTAGATAGATAGAGTGGCAGTATGCCAGATGAATACAGCTTTTCACATAGCAGTGCCTGGAGGTACAGTAAGGCATTTCCTATGTTCATGTACAGCAGAATTTTGGGAGGTGATATTTTCAGATATGCTCTGAATTGCCCTAAGAGATGTTTTCAGCTCACAAAATATTCTTTTAGTGGGACTGCTTTAAAACCACTGCACCGCATCTCTTCATAGCCATATGATTTATGACTGAGCCTCCGAGAAAATAAAAATATACTATACTTTTGTATCTGCTTTGCCTGTAAAAGGAATGGGAAATATGTTTTTTACTCTTGGCTTATTGCCACCATCAGCATCCCTAGCATCAAATGCTTGGGTTTTCCAAAGAAAATGAAAGTCTTTTATTACTTTGTAGCTCTGTATCCGTACTAACTCAACTGAATTCACAATGAGAAGACAATGGTTCAAGCATGGACACTTGAACAATTTAAAAACCTTCATAGGAGCGTTTAATAAAAGCACTCTGTGCACAATGAGTGTTTTTAGATTCTGAAATATGCAGCTGGAGTTGTGCATGTGGTTGCTTTGTTTTGCTTTGGCAGTTATGGTTTTTGAAGAATGATATAGGTTTGCATTTCTGTTAAGTTCATCCAAATTTAATATTGTATAGTTGGAACTTAGCAAAACTGTAAACTGATGAATATGTATTTAGATTCACACTGATTTTTGCAATTGCACTTAAAGTCCTTGCTGCTGTTTGAGGGAAGACGAGATTGAAAGAAGAGACTTTTTGAGTGTGCTTTTCTGGTGTTTCTGTTTTTAAAGTACTTTGATATTTTGAAAGCAAGACTCCTTCTCTCTCCTTATATGAGGCTAAGAATTTACCACAAGGCTGAAAAAAATAATCTGTGGAAGTTATTTTTTATCTGTTTAAATTTAAAAAGCATTAATTAAAAGCATTAGCATTTCCTGCAAATGTACATTCAAAGTCTTCTAAAATAAGTCTAACCTAGTTACTTAGGTGCATGTAAATGCAGTCAAGAACTACGGAGACCCCTAGGGAACCAGGTGGTAGAAAAAAATTTGAGACAAGGTGATAGAAAAAGATTCTCCCTACACGCTAAACAGGCCAGTGAATATGACTATAGATCTGTGGCATTACTGTAGTTTAACTCAGGAGAAGATGAAACCATAGTTTTCATATGTTGATGAATACATCATCAAAGACATGTGTCTGAGGGAATGTGGAACAGAAAAGATTAGCATGCGTGCAAATGGTTTTAGGACCAGGTGTGACCAGGTGTCACACAACAACCAGATTAAAGTTGTGAGCCTCCAAATACCTTTAGCAGTCACATCAAAGCAAAGGCACACAGCAGAAAATCACACCTGACATGCATGTAACTTATCTAAAGAACAGTCATCTTTAAAGATCAAGTTGCTGCTAGCGTTACTAGAAATAGTATGACTTTATTTAAGGTAAAAGCCATAGACATCCAACCCTATGACCAAAAACAAGTATTCTTCTTCTTCGTTTTTTGGCTGCTCCCGTTGGGGTTCACCACAGCGGATCATCTGCCCCCATCTCACCCTGTCTCTACATCATTTCCTTCAAAACAGATTCTCGGCATCTCAGCTATAAACGCCCTAACTTTCTCAGTGCTGAATGTTAACATTGGTCATATCTGGTGCCAAATGTCTGGACTGAAATATTGCAGAAATATAGTGTCAACAAATGAAAGATTTCCAAAATCATGTGCAAAGATTTTTAACTAGGAAACATAGAGTACTGAATTACTGGTTGTGTAACTTTAAACTAAGTTGGCTTGAAGTGAAAATTTTAATTTGGATGAACTCAAAATCTGAGCATAAAGTGAAATCACCTAATTAAGTTAGTTATTAGTTATTTAAACTTTTAAATAACAGTGTGGAATTGTAGTAAATTTACAATTTGCAATCACGGTTAATTTAAAATCTGGGATGGACTGGCAATCCAACCAGGGTGTACCCCGCCTCTCACCCGAAGACAGTTGGGATAGGCTTCAGCACCCCCCGCGGATTAAGCGGAAGATAATGGATGGCTGGATGGGTTATTTAAAATTCAAGTATTTACAGAAAATTGTAAAAATAAAATTGTGCACAAAGGTCATCTATGTCTATACTCTGATTTTTGGTCTCCTAAAATGGCTTTAAACAACATGTATTACTTTAGATATGTATATCTGATTAATGGAATAGTGAATTGGTCTTATTTAAATATTGAAAAACTGGATGAAAAGGCAAAAACAAGACTTGTAATTTACTGTTGCATGGTCACATTGTAAGTTAAACCCACAATTACTATATGAAGAGCATTTTTCTCTTAGTGTGTGAGAAAGGCTGAGGTAGGTGGTCAGTCAGTGTACTTGGTGCTAAAAAAGGGCTCCCATAGGAAAAAGGTTGCTATAATCTAATGGAGTTCTATAACCATCAATCTCTTTCCCCAGTACTCCATCTTGAAACATGCTTCCGATAAAACCTTTTAGCCTTGTTCATATTTCTGAATTTCTTCTTGTCATTCATCCCCTTCTACTTTCTAGGCTTCAGCGTACCATTATCCTCCTCTTCACCTTGTGCCCCTGTTAATACTAATTAAAAATATACTTAGCCTATTAATGAAGGCTGCTCTGGCTCATATACAGTGTATATACGTACCTTAGCTCCTGCTCTATTTACCCTTCAGCTACCTCTCCAAATTCCTCCATCTATCCCTCTTTTCCTCATTGAATTTGCATTTTTTATTGGCTGCTGGACAGTGAGGCGTTGTCTCCTAGAGAGAGCTGTAAGTCTTTGCAGAGAATGATGAGAACTAGAATTAACAGTGAATAATCCATCACAACGTGGCTCATGATCCTTTCAGATACCTCATCTTTGCTTCTCTTGCTACTGCGTCTTGCATTTTATTTCAAACCACATTTCATGTCTGTCTCAGTGTACATTCATATGTTTTACACACCTGTGTCTGCACACATTGAAAGTTTTCGTGAAGCACTTGTGAATAAGAGAACACAGAAATACACACAACAACCGAGACGCACTCGTATGTGTTTTCTTATAAAAATGTTTGCATCTGTTCTGCGTGGCACTTATGTCAGTGTGTGAAGAGAGAGGAAGGGTAGAGCCTGAGAACGAGAGAGCATGTGTAGTGTTGAGACGTGAGAAATGTTGCAAGAATCCATTCTTAGTGTCTCCCACATTAAACATTCCATCAGTAGCTGGTCTACTGCTAGGAACGGCCACAGCAACACTGGGTGTACAGGCCCGGTGCAGACAGCTCTTAGGAGATACAAACAGCCATATGGTGAATGAAAAGTATAACTATCAATAAAAGAATGACTATTATGGTTTATTTACAGCAATCTGCGTTAAGATTCCTTGGGGATGATTGTGGGATGGTTTGTTAGAACATCTGAGTGTAAAATAAGTGACATCTCAGCAAGCTTTTCCTCTATACTTTAGATATTGATTCACGCCCCCTTACCTAAAGTATATATCACTTACCAACCACAAATGCTTTTTAATTTATCACTCTATTTCTCTTCTTCTGCTGTGGACCTCAACCAGATATTGCAGCTCCTTTCTTCTCTGTTATGTTCATTACTGCTGCCTTACATGGGTTAAACAAAATTTGTGATGATGCCACTTTCGTAAGCGGCTTATGAATTTGCAATTCCTTTGTTCCAGCTGAGAAAATGTGTGAAAAAGCTAGATGTCAGCGCATATTTGAGAGTTATTTTTCATACCTGCAGCGCACCTGCAGTGCCAAATCTTACCTTTACACAATGAGGAAATGAATCTGGGTCAGGATCGGCCTCTGTCGTGCCGTGCTTTTCCAGAAGAGATTTCACGAACCTCTTCTCTGCTGCTGGAGGAATGAAAACGGGGACAGCTCAGAGGACATAATGAGCATCAATGCCTCTGTGTGTGTGTATGCATGACTGACTGGCATTATTTATTCAAATATACTGTACTTCTAATGACCCAACACTAAATTTCTTTTCACTGACAACAAGAATTCATCATCAACTTTTCTAATTACTGCATTGATCAAAGTATTGCCATGAGACATATGGCACGGTGCATTCAAATGCAAACATCAGAGTAAAAATGAGTGCAACAAAAATGACAATTTCCTATTTTAGGAAATTATTTGTACTCATGCCACCCTTAGGTGGTGTGAGCTATCTGTGTAAGGCATGTGCAGAGAATCAAGCTAGCATTTGAGAGTGTGAGCCCTACTCATTTGGATTCTGTCAGACTATTACTGAGGTGTATGGAGGGGCTCTGTTCCATTACAGCGACACAGCCAAGAGCTGGCAACTATAATTACACACTAATTTAGCCTGCAATCCAGAACAGAAAAGGCAGAGGGATGAGCTAAGTGAAACAAAGAGAGAAAAGGGGGATTATAAAAAGTCAGAACAGAGGGATATTCTTGGTAAACTATGAAGAAAAGAAGATAGACACAGGATAAATTAAGGCCCCAAAACTTACAAAATGAGATTTAGAGAAAGCTCACCAAAATATTAACTGAAACATTTTTGAAATGCACTTTTTCACTTCCTGGCCTAGAGTTGAATAAGAACACTCTTAACACCCCGTATATGCTATGGAAATGGGGGGAAGTGATTTCCAAAATGTTAAAACTCGTCATTCACCATTTCCACAGTGAATGCAGATTGCCTACGAAAGCCTTAGTGATACACAGGAAAAACCATTTATGCTTGCAACCTGGAGTAATTTGATCTCACTGATAACAGATTCATTGTTCACTCTCTTTAATTGTTAAATACACCAAATAAATGCTAGAAGCTACTGTTGCTCCTTCACACTAAAAGCATTCAACTGGCGAAACAGTGTGCCTTTTATTCTGGAGGGAAACACGTGTCACCGTGAGTAGCGCAAACCGTCCAATACTAAAGTTGCTTCACAAGAAAAAAGAAGCTTCTCTATCTCCATCAGGAGAATTGTAACAGCTAAGCTATGAGGAATGTTCAAACATGGAAATGTCAGAGGAGCTTGATAAAACATAAGACTTCAAGTTTGAAGAAATGTATTTACTATTAGGTTGTGAGACGGGCAGGGACTGGACAAGGTGGTGTCGCTTAAGCTGGGGAGCTATATATAGAAAAGCTGATCAGTTTCACAGCTCAGGAGCCACACAGGCAGGAGGTGACAGGGCAATTGTTCAAACAGGTGCAGCAGTGCCATTGCTATCTCAACCACAGTGGCTTCTCTGACAGAAGATCTGTGTGCAGGTTAACTAGATTCAAATCCAAGCTGCAGGGCCTGTTACTGCTTGATGCGCTCAACCTGAGAGAGGTAGCAAAAACTTCTGCCCCTTGCACCATCCCTTAATGTAATAATCCTTTCTTTATTCTATTGTTACAAAACCCTACTTTCTATGATTATCTAGGCTGCTCAGTAGGTAAAATTATTTCAAATACAATTATTATTTTTTCAATGTAGTCCTGTTTCACAGAAGCTTGTGTGAGCAGCATTTTATTTCTTACTGCATCCCTGCGTGGAATTACATTTCCCCATTCTCTTCCATCTCTGTCTTTCTCTTTGATTCAGACTGTGTGGGCTCTTCAGAACATGCAGTTATTATTTTCAGGCTACTAATGGTTCACCACGGGTAGGAGGGTGGTTATTAAAACCCATCGACATCATTGATATCCAGAGGCATTATTTTCTGAGTAACATTCTGTAACTTTATATTATGTCATTTCATTGTAATCCTTGTGTAATCCCGTGTTGATGGAACAGTGGCGAGTTTATACACACGTAATTCAGAATCAGATATAATAGCACATTCTTCAGTGGAGTCACATTTAGCTTTTTTTGTGACTTACAAGTGGATTTTCTGAAGACGTTAAATTGGGCATGCTTATGTAAGAATCCTTATGAAAAGCAGTAAGAGTAGGGTGCCTTAGCTGTATCAGGTAATAGCTTGGTAACTACCAAGATACCCAAGAATAAGCTTCCCACTGTGTGTTGTGCCCTGTGTGGTTCCCATTATGCCTTCAACCATTGCATCCATAATGGTTTTTGTCAAAAAATCGGATGTGGTTTAATTGATTTTGCGTTTTATTCCCGAGGAGATATGGTTGTAGCTTTTTGAGCAGCGGGTGAACCCAAACGGCCATGATTCCATTTAGCAAGCACTTTTCTCTCTGCCACACGGAGATCTGCTATTACTAATTGATGACATTCAAGACAATGCGTCTCTGACAAAAAGAACATTGAGTGAGTGGAAATAATCCCGTATAGCTGAGAAAGGTGTAAAAGGCACAGTAAATATTCAAACATGGCAAAATACAAATAACTGTTGTAAATAGTTGGCTTTAAAGTATTATATTGTGCAAACGTGTGCCTAGTCTAGAAATGACGCGTGGGAGGATAAATTACTGTGATCATAAGATTTAGAATTTAGAAATTGTGTTCCTCACTTCCATTTGTGCCATCACCACCAGACTGGTGAGTCACAGTCAAACCAAAAGAGTGAACACTGCGTGACACAGAAATTATATAATAGGCAGGCTTTAGAGCCAAAATAATAAATCTTGACACCCCAAAGAACATGAGAGTACATGGCAAAATTAGAGAGGGAAGAGTTTTCACAGTTCACAGGTAGGAGTAAAGCTTTGCCGTGGTTGCTCTCTGTTCTCCTCCTGACCTACATACAGAACACATCTGCCACGGTATGGATGCTCAGCAGCAGTGTACGACATTGTGTTTACAAAATTGTTGTTGTGTGCAAAATTGCAAAGACATTTTCATACAGATCCACCAGAACCAGAAATACTGTTTTAGTGGCTTGCTTGGCCTCAAGCTGCTCGACTTGAGCAGACATCCACAGCATTACATAGACACTGGCGTGCATTCTATGCAACAACACGCTACCAGATTTTTTTTTTTATTCTCAGACTTGTAGTCTCCATCCTCGTCTTGAGGCAATTTATGAGACTTGGCGCGGCTCCCTCTGGAGCAATAAAAGTCTTCATACAACTTTTTTCTTACTTGAGCAGTGGTGCTTTCCAGGCCCTGCACACAGACTGTGGCGTAAAATCTGAGTATGTCTGCTTTAAGCATAATAGTTTTAGAAAGTGTATTTCTGTTGTTTATACAAAGCTATTGCATTGTTACTACCAAACTATCGTGTTACTACTGACTATTTTTAACAGACTAATTATATCACAGCTACATTTACCCCAATTAAGAAGAAAATTACTATATAATACCAACAAGTTCAATGACTTTGCTCATTAAAAGTTTGCTCACGCTTTCAGAGAGATGAAACGGTTTTCTGATCTGACTCTTTAAATCAGCAGGATGACGTAATTTCTCTGTGTCCTCGTAAACCGTTAAGAAAAACGTTTTTAGAAACAATGTTTTATGATTTGACAACATCATGTTGAAAATCAAAGCCAGTCATTTTAATAGCACAGTCAGATAACGCATTATGTATTCTTTTAGCTTCAATGGTTTTATATTGGCCAGAGCATTTATTGTGCAATAAATAAATAAATAAATGTGACAGTTAAATCGCTTCATTTTCATCCATTCATCCATCCATTATCTTCCGCTTATCTGCAGTCGGGTCGCGGGGGGTGCTAGAGCCTATCCCAGCTGCCTTCGGGCGAGAGTCGGGGTACACCCTGGGCGGATCAGCAGTTCCTCGCAGGGCCAACACAGAGACACACAGACAAACAGATGTGCACATTCAAATTCACAGCTACGGACAATTTAGAGTGACCAATCAACCTAACATGCATGTCTTTGGATTTTTATCCAACCAGAATTTAAACTTCTTTCCTCTGTTTTAACTAAATCGATGGAACACTTTGCATGATTGGCTGCAGTGCTGTCACTCAACAACAGTGGTTATAAAGGAAAGTGACCTGTTTTTCAGGTAAGAGTTTATTTATTTCTAACGATCATGTAGGTCTGGATCAGATTTGTCAAATTGGAGAAAAGAACAAAGTTTTCCCTCATGATTTCATTAGCATTATCATATTTCAATCAGCCTGCATTAAACAGGAGGGTTGGTCAGGATTGGTCACTTTAATGGTAAGGTAAGGCGGTGTACCCCTTACGAAAAAGAGTGCTGCCGTGTATTTGTATGCGCTACTATGGGAAACTAGAGGGTGTTCACTCTTCAACTCAGAGTATGATGAGTTTAGTGCTCAAGTAATCAGTGAGGTGTTTTGGAGTAATGGTAAATGTACAAGAGATGAACTGTGGTTTACATTAAGGACAAATGTATGATAGAATTCGAGATTAAAATTACATTAAAAAGAGAGAACACTGAATTTTAGCTAAGTGAATTGAAAGTGAATCCTACTATCAGTGGCATGTGAAAGGACAGGCACATAAAACATGCAATGTACGCCTGATCGTTGCGCTCTCTGTTTGCTAATTTAGTGCAATGGAACAAATCATTTTTAATTCTTCTCTGGAGTAACATAGAAAGCGTTCCTCACAAGTTGTTTACATTGTTTCCTGCATAAATACGGCCTGTCAGCTGAAACGATCCACCTGGAGAACAGCGGTGTCCTTGAATTATGCCCATAGGGAATTCTAATAAGATAAAAAATGTCAGAAGCACAAGGACTTTCAGACAGCCGGCAAAAGAAACACGCAAAAATAGAAAGCAAACAACTGTTATACAATAGCTAGAATAAATTACTAGCTATTGTAAGAATGACCTGTCTTTGTGTGCATGGTCAGTTGTATATAAGACTGAATAAAGTTTGATTGTTTTTGCAACCTTTCAATTGGAGCTATATGGGAAATGTTGGCGCATCTGAAACAAGCTGTCTGAGGTGAAATGAAAGCAGTCCATACATAGACAGTGAACACCTCTAACACAGTGACCTACTGATATCCTAGCACACATTCTGATTTTCCTACTGCCACACTGGTGCGCGCGCACAACTGTGGTCACCCCCAGATAAATGGGTAAAGAGATGCATTGTGACAGGCCACTGAGCCCTACATGGCTTTAATGAGGCCTGCAGCCATTGGGGACTGACTGGAGCAGCTATACTAGTATGTTTCCATTACTACTGTACAACAGCGGCAGCTGGATGTACTATAGACATGACAGGACACACGTGAACCAGTGTGCTTGTGGCCTCTGTGAGAGGACACTGAGTCATTGTGAGGAAATCAAAACCGGACTCTTAGTTTCCGCTGTGAAATATTATGCCCCTGTGTATTATCAACATTACTGTCTCTGAGCGTTAAAGCGTGCGATGTCCTACATGTCCTCTCACAGTTTTCAATGGGCACATGAAAACTGTGGGTTAGAAATGTGAAAACCCACTCAGGCAGTTCTTACTACCATAAGACAGATTTGGATGTCACAATCAGGCCACGGGGTGCAACTCGTCTACCAGGTCATTATTCTTTGACTCCCAGAAGAGAGACCTCTCTATTCCTTTTCCCTAGTGCTGAGCTGATGTGAAAAACCCAAAGGCCTCCAGAATCTAGTACCCTGAGGGAAAGAAATGAGCAGAATAAGAATAGGAGAAGTAACAAAGCAAGAGCGAGGGGTGGATATAGAGCAAAGGAGAACATGTGGGAAGACTGACTGTAGATGCACATCTGAGAGTGGCAGGGAAGAAGATTTCAATATTTAAGAGAGACTGTAAAATTATAAATGGCAGAACTGATTAAACCAAGGGTGTCGAACGTAGTTTTAGTTTAGTTCAGGGGCCACATTCAGCACAATTTGGTCTCATCTGGGCCGGACCAGTAAAATAATAGCACAATAACCTACATTCAACAAGATAAGTAAAGGTGCAGGTGAGAAAATGTTTAAATGTATTAACCTTTACAAAACATTATGAACAAATTATATTTGTGAAGTTTTCCAACATTATGCCTCAGAACACCGTTGAAGCCAAGATTGAGGCGTTGGTTATACAAAATACTCTCCTCTGATGTTTCCCACTGTGAAATAGCTTCAGGAGAATAGAAATATGCAGAATGCTCTCGCACTTCTGCTTCAATTTGTACATGTCAAAGAAATGTAATTTACATATACAGTGTGTACTGTACATGTTGAAATATTTACTGTATGTCCTGTATATTATTTTCAGCATGATGCTTCTGCCCTTACTTTCAGTACTTGCTCTTGTTCTATATCATATTCAAAGTTGCTGCAATGACCCAGTTTCTATACAGAGATTATTAAAGTTTCATATGAAGCCAGGGAATGAGGAATTAAAATATAATCACACTTTTTTTTATATATTTAACAGTGCATCAAGCAGATCTAGAATAAAACATCACAAGATGAATCGTTAAAAACAAAGAGAATTAATAGAAAACCAAAAAGTCAGTCAATGAGCCTCGAGTCTTTGTTTGTCTGAGATATGATGTACAAAAGGTGGCCATAAAGAAGACAAGATAACACAAATGTTTTATGTGTCAAATCATGTTTACTTCTTATTTAAAGGAATACATTACTATTTTTGCAAATCACGACACATTTGATGCTTTACTAAACAGATATTGTCTTATTCCATGTTTTCTTCTTTACCCACAATGCATCGCCGCAGTTCAGTCACAGCAAGCGCTATGGCAGCAGCAGGTGTGTGTATCTCTCTCTAGAGCCACATATTCATTTTCCCCCTGTGCAGTAGTACTTAAACATCATTTCCACTGCTCACTAGACCTATGATAAGTAACAGCTGACATAGGGGAAAGGTTCACTGGGCTAAACTGGCCTCAGTAGCCTTTGATTTATTGTTCTCTCTTTCAGCTCAGTGGCTGCTGCCGTCAGTGGGGGCGATGGTTATAATAAATTCTCAGAGCTGTGGACTTTGCTCAATGTCTTTGTCAAAATACAGAGTGTCATTCCAGTTGAACAGCCTGTGAGTGGTGTATAAACAGCAGGGCATTGTGCTGTAAAATGGCTTCTCACCCTTATTTCCCTCTTGCCTGCTGAGCATTGAGTGCTCTGACACAACTATGACAGATGCAGCCTGGTAAAGTGTTTCTGTTTTTGACAGCTCGGCCCCCACCTGACCACCTTCATCAGCACTCCACCGTGAAGACCAGCCTCCGCTCGCATAGACACTGTACTCCCAGTGTACATGTGCACAAAGTCAAGCAATTGAGTGAGGCGCAACTCTATGAGCTAACTATGAAGTCTTCATGTTAACACATAATCACAGAACAACCCTGTCTGTCCAAGCTTACAAATGTACATTAATATTTCAGCTGCACATTTGTTGAGTAGAACACGTGTGCATGTGGCTGCTGCAAGGCGTGTCTTTTCAATGCAACACCCAACTCTGAGAATCAAAATGACAGTCACAAGCGTCACCGTAACCTGACCAGTCATAACAAAAACACTGAAAAGGGATTCCTGCCGGTACAGGTGTGTGTTTTGCTTGTTTAGTTCATCAGCTCGGATTAAAACCTTTTTTAATTTGAGTTGTTTAGCTGTTTCTACAAACTCAACAGCTGCAGCTACATGAACTGACTGAATAAAAGAGATGAGAGATAAAATAAGGGTGAGAAGTTTTAACCAAATTTTCTATAAGATTAGCAAAACTAAATAAATAAATTACTATTATTAATTCCTTCCGCCTTTATGTTTATTGATATGAACAGCTGTTGCCGCTAATTATTCAGTCAGTTGCACAATCAGGTGCTATAATTAGAAGACTACCTCAAAAAATGGAAAACGTGATTGAAAGATAATTATTTGTGTTTGTTCCATGTATTAATTTGGGGAACATTTCTAACTTGGTCAAACCAGACAATGTGTTTTTGTGAATTAAAAGCAGGTGGAACTGGAAATTAAAGGCACTAGTGTTAGAAAAAGAAACAAACATTTCTGCCCTCCATCAAGCTTTTTTGCAGTAACCTCCTGACAGCGAAGCAAAGAGCAAAAAGAAGAAAATCGTCACACTGAAAATGTCTAGAATGGTGGTAAATCACAAATCTTCAATTATATTAATTAATTCTCAAAAATCTTCATGGAGTGATGTTCAAGGATTAAAAACTCAGGTACCGGCTCTCTCGTTTATTCAGAATGTGGACTTTCATTACACTTTTTCAGCACTCGTATTTCCTCAGGAGAGCCAGCGTACCTCCAAACAAATTTGTCTTTTTCAACAAACACATCCTCAGCCATTGATCCACTGAGGATTAAACTGAAAGTGTGGCTGCAGACGACCACACAAAACCCAAGCATATGGCCAAAGTCCAGAGTCACCCGCATCCTGTCAGCAGAAATGAATGGGTCCTTAGCTCAGAGCAGCTCCTTCACCTCCCATATGCTGCCACGACAGCAAAGTCTCTTGCAACAAATCCCAAATCACTTCAGGTACGTGGGCCTCCAGGCATGCCAAGAAACTCTAAACCCTTCTCAGGTAAATGTACTGCTCTACGTCTAGTCCCTAAAGATGAAGAGCATATCACAGGGAGCACAGTGAGGTTGCACAGCTCAGAAAAAAAGTCCCTGTATTCACACAGAATACAGAAGAAGTACCAATAAGAAAAGCAGACTTGAAGTTACCAATTCCAAAATCATTATATATCATCTATTCTCGTACAGGATCAACCATGAATACAAATCAACAAGTATTTCTTTACAAAATCTGATGTCTTAAATAGTCTGTATCTGTCAACTGCTAATAAAATACTGATACTGATCCTTGGGATGAAAACTATACACAAACAAACCACATCCCAGCAGACAGGAGTTTAATTGTTTAAGGTTTCGTTTGATCTTATTTTGAAATTGATTTTGTTTGTTACTCGCATGTGGATGTGTTGCTTTGCTCTAGACAACAGTAAAAAGCCTATGAAGTTCTCCGTTTGTCTATATTTTCGTGAGGGATTCGAATGTGTATCAGACTATTTTTTTCTGCATATGTTGAGAAGTACATTCCAAAACAAACTTCCTCTTACAAGCCTTCATATGGCAACATGTCGACTTCTTTTGTCTACCAAGTGAGCAAACAAATCTCTAAAGTTACACACACATTCAACAGGAGCAGAGCCCCGTTGTGTCTTCTCCCTCCCCTAGTCGTGCTTCATCCTCTCTGTCTCTCTTTCCCTCTCTACCTTTCTACAGGTGTCCTCCACCTCAGAGTTGTGTGGTTTCGCTTTGTGGCCGCTGGTCCTACCAACCTGCCCAGTGCCTCGTCTGCAGCTCCTTGTTGTTGTTGTTGTTGTGTTGATCTCTGTTACCTGCTGGTGTTTTCTCTGTCCTCATTCCACTCACCCCAACCAGTCCACTCCGGGACCATGCCCACCCTGAGCCTGGTTCTGCTGGAGGTTTTTAAACCCTGCTATGAAAAGAGCCTTGAGATTGGCGCTATACAAATAAAGATGAATTGAATTCAATTGACTTGAACATGGCATCTTACTGGAGTCCAGGGAGGAGCTGCGCAGCCAGTTTTCATTCTCGGGGAAAATGAAGGTTTATAATAGAGGTCATCTTCACCCAGCACTGGTTTACTTTTGCAAACTGCAGATAAAAATATTTTTTCTTCTGTGTATAGTTTTGGAAATGTTTCTGTGTAATTTCCCTCTGGTATTAATAAAATGTTCTGAATCTTGAATTACATTTTTTTCTGTCTTGTTTTACGATTGTGGAATTGAGTTTTTGAGGAATATTTTGGACACCTCTGCTGGTGATGGGTTGATTGAATTCCTTAATCTTTTCGCCAACAATGAATGTCAGTCATGATCAATGAAAAATGAAATAATGATACATTTTTTTGAATGAGATATGGCGGAACTCAACACGAATGAAGAGCCTCTTTTTTGTTTTTAAAATTAGCAGCATAACATAATAATCACTTTGGTCCATGCTAAAATTTTTCCAGTGTTTTCCCAGTTTCATCATTACTAGCGCCACCAGTAGGTCAGAGGTTATACATATTAATTTAATTATTAATATTGAATAATACTTTGGTATTGAATCCAAATTTCTTCAAATCTACATTCTATTGTCTGTGGAGCTGATGAACATGGTGAACGTACCCAGTTCAACCACTGTAAGCATAGCGAAATTAGTATTTAGCTCATCTCAGTAGTAAATCACCACTGTGCCTACGTACAGTCTCACAGAGCAGCTAGCATGACTGTAGACTCTTCATCATGTCACAATTTGCATTTAGATGCAGTTTAAATAAATATGACTTTAATAGAGATGTATTGCATGTGGAGATAACTTACACTACATAAAGGGTGTATTTTACAAAGATGCTGTAGTTATAAATGTTCACTGATACACTTGGGTTGTTTTGACTCATGATAGTATTATAACAAATACCACATTTAATGTATACAAATATCATGAATTAGTTAAAATATTATAGAAAAAACTGAAATAACAAAGTTGTGCCTGGTAGAGCTAAATTATGATAAAGCTTATTTATGTGCACACAGTTTTTTTAGTCCACATTACAGAAGCACGATTCTCCTTGACTGCAATTATCCAATAATTTAATTTATCAATGATGCTATATGACTGACGTGTGTGCAAAAAGACTGAAGCACAGCTACCTTGAAAGTCAAGCTCAGTGGATCTTATTAGATCAATAAAAAGATGAAGGATTTTTACCTTCCTATTACATCATCTGGAAAATCTCCCATGTCAGTTCCTCAGAACAGAGATAATATGCTCTCCACATTCTTTTCTACATTAGGCTTGTTCTGACCATCTGTGATAGGAACACAGCCCCTGCTTACAGACCGTTACTGCCCCCCACTGCTGAAGGTACACAAGTCGTCTACAATCAGACATAAAGACAATAGTTTCACGCCTTTTTACATTTGGGCAGTCTATATAATGTTGCTCTATTTATGTTTTCTAGTGGAATTTCCAGTCTATGATATTGCAACATCCCCGAAAGTTGCCTGCAATGCATCACTGCAAAATGTAGCTATGTGCTTCTGTAGCTGGTGCCTGCAATTAACATTTTCACTTGTTGGCAATGTTCCCCTAGGCTGATTTAGGAAACCCTCCGTCTTTATAAACATGTTTCCCACACTTGAGCTGAAAAAGTAGAGCTCTGGAAGACTACACTATCTCTGAAAACCTTTAGGCACTACAGTGTTGTCTCCTAGCAACCAACAAAAAGGGTTGGCAGTGCAGCAAGAGGTGACATTATCCCAAACCACCATCCAGTCTTTCCATCTGTATAGTGCATGTCCATGTTTTATTGAAAGGAATATGTGTTCTGCGACCACAGGAGAGCTGTTTTTCTGTTTATGATTTGGTTCTACAAAGGAAAAAAGATTCAGTAATGAAACATCTTATCAAGAGGCTGCAGGGTTTTTCCCAGAGTCATAAACAAAGTTGATAAGTAACTACGGTATATGAAACTAGAGTTTCACCTGAATCAGACGCAGCATTGCAGCTTATGTGATAAGCTATTGTCCTCTAAAGAAAGTGCGTGTAATTGTATTTTCTCCTTGAGTATCTGGACACGCGGTAAATAACCTCTCACTCCGACCCTGGAGACACACTGGATGAATACTGTACTGTAACCTGACAGAAAAGCAAGATACGGTGCACAGGAAGAAATATTTTTACCTGCTCCAGAAGCTGAATTTATATTTCATGCCAGCTGCATTACTATAGAGCTACAACAAATCTTTGCTGGAGAGATTTCCTTTTTCCCAGGTACTGGCAAGCACAGCACAGCATCCCTATATATTTCCCTTTTGCCTTGTAGAAAGGATGAGTTGGCTTGATGTGCTGTTATGCTGTAGGATAAATGTGGAGACAATGCAGGGCAGTGTAGCCCAAATGGGGGGGGGGTTGACCATCACTACGCCTGCCAGCTGCCTGTAATCCTGGGCAACAACTGAAAAGTAGAGTCTGGTCTTATCTGGAAGTTAGGTTCCAGAACGCTCTGTAGAGATAAGCTCAAATGCATATCACATAGCATCCTGCATTGCCTCTGACAGGATATTCTGTGTCCCGTCTGTCAGTTTCTAATCCAGGGATCAATCCACCAAAGGCCCCAACCGTCTCCTGTCATATAACACTCTAGACTCCTTGCAGAGCTGGATCCTATGTGGATGTAGCTTCAGTCGGTTGAGCCCGATGTGGTCCTCTGAATACTGGCTCCTGAGGTAAATTGTAGGGGCCTCAAGAGCCTTCTCTTCAGACCAGTTCACCTAGAGACCCATTCCCTATAGCAGTTGCCCGTGACAACATTGCTTACAAGGTCACGCAGTCCCCTCAGCAACATTGTCGTGGTTTACACTGAGATTATGCACATCCACTAATTTCAGACACACTTGCCAGAGCTGCACATAAACAATGCATTAAATTACTGTGCACAGGGTGTCATTCAAAGTGACAAAAGAGAGATTCATCATTTAACTCATCATTCAGCATCATTCAGCTCCAGCTCCTCTGAGATGTTTTTAATATCCCTTCGTCAATGGGCCGGAAACTTGGAACTAGAAACCTGGAACTTTACTGTTCTGCATCACTCCCACTATCACAAAACTATAGCATGCGGATGTTTTCTGGTTTTCATTGGAGCAGCTAAAGAATTTGAAGATATTTCAATCAAGAGATGAAAGAAGCCAAAATGGGATTGACAGTTAGACTTCTGTTTACCAGGTCACACGAACAATGTCAAATAAATCTGAATAATGCTTAAAGGCACTGAGTGATCCTATAAAATCCAAAGAAAAAACATATCTGTGATCTATTTCAAAATGCAAAACACAAAAGCAAGCATGGAGATGCTTGACAGAGACGTGTTCCATGAGACCTGAACTGAAAATGCTCTAATGACACGTAGAGCACTCATGGAGCTGCACTGAAACGTGTCTTATTCAAAAGTTACTAGTTTCTTTTGCATACACAACACACACGTTCTCTGTCTGTGTGTGTGCTCATGATTGGCAGAATGTTTGGACTGTCCCTCTTATAAGTTGTGACAGTGGTGTGTGATGGAATAGTTGATGGGAAGTTGACTTTGCATTTTGTTTGCACACACACACAATGCGAACAAATGTTACAGCGTATTTGCATTTTCATTTGAATTACGGCTGTATTATAATTACATTAAGCACAGCGCAGTCGTATCATAAATCTACTCACACTATCTCCACACTCCTCATGTAGTCCCTTAGCACCAAACCCTTTACAAAGCACACAGAAAAACACAAACACACACCGTGACACCACCACTAGTCCCTTGTGTGACATGTATATTTTATACCAAACCTTTCACTCCAATCCCAGGCCTAAACCTGGGGGAAACTCTGGTTAAAAGTCACATCAACTAGACAAACATTTTCTTTTTTGGCTGCTGAGAACTCAGGGAGGATGTGATAACTTCCATCTGTGTAAACCTCGGTGTTGGAGCATGCAGGGTGTAGGCTCAAATCTTGTGTACTAATCTTATGTACTGTAGGTTTTATACTGTTGTAGATAGTGCGAATGTGCATGACAAAGTACTGACAGTTGCATTTTGTCACATAGGGCTTTAGGTTTCTTCAAAATGTTGTCATCTATTTTCTATTGCCAGTAACTTACACGATGGATGTGCAGATGTGTGTAAGCTGCCAACTCTCCTGTGTTTTCAAGCTATGTTAGCAACCCTGTTCCACAGGCTCACACTGGGTCTTTAGGGAGGGAAGAAGGACTGCATGTGATGTCATCTGTGCTTATAATGAGATTGGATGTAATTGTCAAAGCCCCAGAGAAAGGGTTACTGGGAAAAATACAGGACACATGGGGATAGCATCCCTGTAGGGGACATATGGTTATACTTTAAAATTAATGTCAGCTACTAAAAGCTCAGAAAACATATAACTCAACTTTCACTTAAAAAAAATAGCTGCCACTCTTTTTACCAATTCACACTCTCTTTTGTCTAATATATGTAGTGCCAGTTACATTAAGGAAAATGAATGCTCCTTGAGTCCAGAGCAAAAACAAAAACAAGACCATAAGTCCTCATAATGCACAACTCATCGGATGTTTGTTGCAACCCACACAAATACTAGTTTGACAGAAGCAGTGGCTCCAAGAGCAATTTGTACCAAAACATTATTTTGCAGTTGTACACTTAAAATAATATTCAATCGATTTAATATTGCACTTTTCGAACTGGAACCCTGGAACTTGTTTTGCATGAGTCTCACTACTCTCCAAAAACAATCTGGGAGATTCAGAGGTATGGAAATGGATTTCTCAACCCAAAGATTGTCTGAGACAAAAAATGATGCTATTAGCCTATATATTGTGGAAAGGAAAGCCACTGTCTTTTGCATTATCCCTTTAAAGCCATGTTGCATTAAGAGTTTTCTTATAATTCACATTGTGCAGAAAAGAAGCAGCGCCCTACACAAAAGATGAATCATATTGAAATGACAGAATGAATGGTGGAAAAACCCCCAAGTGCACCACTGTTGTGTAACTTTCATGACAGAAACTTATCAATTGCTCAGGAATGGAGGAGCGGAGGTACACATCTACCCAGCTTTTCTCTCTTTCTCTGTCTCTGGAATATTTCATTAACCAAAGAAAAAGAGGGGGCTAAAGGACAGCTGGGCTCACCCAACCTGCTGAGAGAGAAATTAAATATACTTTCTTCACCAATCAATACCCCGTTGTGTGGAGATTATAGAGGGTTGTTGGGGTTAGAAATAGAGTTTATCTGACATGACATTGTCCTCAAAGCTCTAAGGGTCATCACACACTGTGCATCTGCAAACTTTGGGTAAAAAGCATTATAGGGTCACTAAATCATCCTGTATCTGATATGTCTGTGGGTGAATTACATAAAATGTATTCATAAGAGATCTCTGTATTCTAAGAGACCACTTATGTACTGAATAACTTTATAGCGAAGAATCAAAACATGTTCTCATTCGACCTGTGTCTTTTTTCATGTTGTGCTCTTTTTCATCAATGTCAGATTATTCTTGGTCCTTTAATTACCCACACAGGGGAACACACTATGGTAAATAGTAGCAGCTTTCATCTTTTCTTGCATGGGTTCTATCATTTTATGCCCAGTCATCACATTCGGCTTTGAAATGCGTGTATGTAAAAGTTCCACAAAATCTGTGACAAACGCAAAGTCAGAGGTTGTTTCTAAAGGTTGGGAATGAAAAGTGATTAAGCGACGAGGCCTGTGTGCGACTTTGCAGAGAATCTCAATGCCCTGACTGTGAAAACACAAGGACATTAACATGTGTACTACAGCAAAATCCTAGGAAAGCAGCAACAGCATGAGAGCCAAAAGCTCTAGGATAACTGATTGTGTTCAGTTGTTGGTCAATAGCAAACACGCTGACAAATTATATTTTCCCCCGAGTGGGATACAAGAACAAATTAAACACTGCACAAACTTAGAACAAAATTACACAGATTTATCTCCCTGATTATGTTGGATCTCTTACAAATGCAGCTGCAGTTGCTGTGGAGAACATCCCAAACGAAAATGAAAGTTTAATTTCTTGTAGTGCCTTTTCATCCCATGCATGACGCCACAGGCGTGTGTTTCGGATGTTTCTAAGGATTCATGTGAGCAGAATGTCTGACATGTACTACATGTTAAACACAGCAGATACGTTGTTATCATTCAGAGAAGCTTGGACTCAAAGTAAGTAGATGAGGGAGAAATAACCTGGACAGGATAGGAATCCATTGAAAAACAATATTATGCATTGAGAATATCTTTAGTAAACTGCAACAACACAGCCTGTGGTGTATTCAGGTACATTGTTCATTTGCCTATGTAAATTAATTCCATATTCAGGCAGCTGTAAATTCATTATTCATTATTTTATATCAGTAAGAAGTTGGTTCGGTATTAAAATGCAATTATTCTTGCTCAACTTGCCATGTATATTGAACAGTTGAGATATTTCTGGATTCTGGACTTGCAGTGCAAATTTGTCAGAAATGTTTCTCCAGTGAGATTGAGTTTAATGGCTCTGCTGTTTCTACGCACAATTGTATATTGTAAACAGTGATCACTGGTGTGTCTGGTTGGTTTCAATGTGCATCTTTTCCACAACACAAATCAACACTCGCCTGCTGTGTTACTGTGGGGGCGTATACATGTAGGCTGAGTGGGAGCAGGGGCACAGCTGGGGTCTCGGCTTTCTCTCTGAACGGCATCTTCAAGCCTTTTTACATCTCATTGTAGAGCCTCCGCTTACCAACTCTTACGCTCTCCTTGCTTCAGCAGTATATCTGTATTGAACTTTTGTGTTACCGTTTGCCAGCTGTCTGTTGTTCATCTCATACAGTATGTGTAGATTGTGATCTCTCTCTCCCTTTGCCGGCTTTATGATTATTGTCTACGGTATTGGCTCAGCTCAACCCCAGGTGGGAAACTAATCATCCTTATCCGTACAGGTAAGCTAGGCAAATGCTTGTCTGCCTGTATCTTCCTCCTTTAGATCAACAGTTCAAGATTCAAACACATGACAGCAAGACGTGCACTTTTGATATTTGACAGATATATTAGGAAACATAATGGCGCTGCCAAGTGGCATTTTAAGCTGTAGAATTTATTTTGCGTAAACATCAGCCATCATATCAGGTTGTCAAGCTCTGCTTAAAGAGATGATGCGGAAAGAGAACAGGCAAATTAAGATTGAGCTTCATGGTGTGAGGATATCACTACTAACTTTCTGTCATCTGAATACTACAAATGGAGGGTTATACATAAGCTCAATACTCGAGAAAAAGTGCACAGAAATTCTCCACTACAAGTTAAAGTCCCCTTGATTTTACAATTTTTTAAGTATATGATCAAAATGTAAAAAATTAAAAGAATGAATGTACTCCACTAGAATCTGATGCTTTTGACAGTATAAATGTAGAGGTCTTGTCCAGATGTGTTCAATAAATATTCCTGTAGCGTGCTGTATTATAACCCAGTGTATCACTGGGGCAGATGTAGTTGTAAATAAAGGATGGCATAAAAATGAGAAATCTATTTGTTGTTCCTACCCACTGATTATAAATCATTTTAACAATATTTTATGTTGTGTAGTATTTTTGGCGTTATTTTTATTGACAGCTTTATTCCATTCATCTTCTTGCAACACAAACCAGGAAATCCATTGTGGGCTTTTGTATGGGTGTTCACTGCCATCTGGTGGTGAATTCCAGGAAAAATCCGACCAAAGAAAGTGTGTTTATGTTGCTTCTCATTAACATTGGCATTTAACAGATCATGACATACTTTAAGTGGCAACATTTATGGCTTTAAATATTATTACCATGTACTGTTTTTTGTCACAGTTGTGCCATATGTCAGTGGGAGCTACTCCAACAGCTGGTATAGTGTAGGCTATAAATTATACTGCCTGTGCTTTATAAGCAGCACTGTACTGTCTGTTTTTGGCCTTGGGCATTTCACTTGACTTGACACCTGGGACCTGTCACCAGACAGGCTCAAATTTGGCATGGCCACAACGATCCTACACGCTGAACCACTATCTGCTACAGTCATGTGTGTAGCTTTATTCACACTATGTTTACTGTTTAATGGAAAAATAAAAAGAGGTTAATCCGGTTTTCTGTAAAGTTTCTCAGTCATCCAGAAAGACTTGAGAAAGCCCTCTGGAATGGAAGGGTGAAACGTTGTCAAGAAGCCAAACAAGTCCAGTTGCTATTGGATAAAACCTTTTTGAATTAATCCAGTTTTATTTTCCCAATTTGCAATTTTCTAATGTTATTTTTTCTTGAATCGATTAGCACCCACGTTCATACAGTAAGTGGTCTTCTTTGAGTGTGTGCTTGCATTTACAGCAATGCTTCAGTTCCACCAAATTAGGAACTCCATTCCATTTTCACCCCGCAGGCTTACCTACTAATGACAGTGGCAGAAATTGATGTAGTTGAGAAATTTCTGAGATTCCCTGCATAACAGTTAACTAATGAAAGGGTAACATGAAAACAAAAAGGTTGACAGCGGTTTCAGTTTACAGCATTTATATTTTTTTAGCATAGTAGAACCACTTCTGTTTTGGGAGACTAGTCATTTAAAAGGTTCTCACTTTATTATATGGATAAATGAATGATTGACTGTTCAATAATACTCAAATCTGTTGAAGCAGTAGCAGTTTGCGTTTAGGTAGGCAGTTTGGCATGGGTGTCCAGTCTGATCAGCACTTGTGTAGGGAATTATTGAAGATACAGAGAAATGTAAAATATTCAGTGTCACATTGCAGCTGCCTAAGGCAACCAGTTTGTTCAATTCCCCTCATCACTTTTCCTTTTAAACAGTAGGATGTTTAAACCTCGTTTAGGTATTCAGCGTCACTAATCGTACTGATCGTCAGCAGAAAAGTTTGAAGGACACATTTAATGCTTTGTGGAGGTAAAAGTTAAATTTAACCTTTCATTTTCTCTCCAAGACTAAAGCGAGCGAGGCTGCTGTCCATGGTGCTGAACCTCTTTTCTCACTTTGGTAACTTGTTTTTGCATGAGCTGATCTTCCACAGTTGACAGTGTTTTTAAAAGCGCAGCAGGAAAAACAGATAGAAAGGCGAGAGAAACCATTACCCCACTTTATTTTATTCTCTGATGTCTGTTCTCCATGCAACGTCAGACTCAATTATCACTAAGTACCTGGAACTATATCCCACTTCCTCATTTGCATGCAAATGAAAAACACCCAATGACCAGGCAAAGTGTCTTTCAAGGTCAGAAAAATACCAATAGGTTGTACTGCTGCTTGTGGCAGTCTTTGCACCGCCATGAAAATTGGGCCGAATGGTTCTGTCACAATATCTTTGGACCAGAAGAATCAGCATTTTAGGGTGGCCAAATGAATGCTCTTTTACCCCTGCTGAACGAGATCCTGCACACAATGCAAGAAGAATGGTGCAGTAAACTGTCTTAGGTGTCATTGTCTCGCTAAAGTGTTCAAGCAGTGACTTCAGAAAGCCGCTCTCTTAAGATCCATTCGCTTTCTGCACACTTCATTGTGTTTTTGATTTGATTTCAAATGGACAATGTAACTGTTTGACCCTGAAGAGACCCTGAGGTGGAACTCCTAACTGAGGTCAAGGGAATCACATTTGCTTTAGTTTTTCTTGAGCTGTGTTTAGAAGTTTCTAAAGCACAGAGTGACCTGTAGACACAGCTGCCTCGACTTCTCTTCAGTTTCTCCATCAAACCTGACTTAGTATTCAGGCCATGAGGTCCTTATTCTGGGATGTCTGTGAAGGTTGTTAGTCATCCAGGTCATGGTTAGTCCATAAGTGCTGCACAAAGGCAACTAGACGTCATCTGAAAGGATTCATCAGTTCAGGTTTCTGTACTCTGTGGAGCCATTAAGTCATTAACACTCTGATTGTCACTGTCATTGATTATTCCACCTGGCTTTCAGGTGTGTCACCTGAAACAAAGAGTGAACAACTGTGAAACCTGTTGAGTGGGAGTGATTAAAGAGAAGCGCATTGTAAGTCTGGAATATATTTTGCCTCAGGCCACCTCCCTCTAATTTTAAGATGTGACCAAGAACTCAGCCCTCACTCGTTCGAAAACGTTCTCCATCATCTCAGCACTGATGGCAGAGTGGCCTTAGAATTGAGGGAAATGAAGAAAACTCTCACAGACTGACCCACAGTGAACCCAAAACCCCTTTCATCACAGGGGTGGTGCGAGTGATAGTGTTGTAGTGTAACACATAGGGTAGGAGCATAATAATTCTGATACTGATTCTGAAACTAACATGCAAATGTTGTGTACAGAAAGTGTAACTGTGACAGGCCTCTGTCTCTCCAACCAGCTGCTCCCAGTGCAGACTTTAGCGTGTGTGTTTTTCTTTGCACAGTTAACACAAAAGTATTGTTATATTGTATACACTTCATTAAACTGTATATATATTGTAAATTTGACATGTTTCACTGTTATTTTCTTATGACTGCACGTGTCACATGACTATTTTAGTTCAGTCATGGCTAAGTACAATACAAACTAATTCTGATTATCCAGTGTTGTATAGAGATGACCTGTGTCATAGTCCAAGCACATAACCATTCTTCTGTGTTCTCTTGTGTTGTGTTGGTGACTGGATTATTGGATGCTGATTTTTTGGGGGACTATACTATAGATTTTACATACATTTGCACTCAATAGATTAGATGTAAGGGTCATGTTTTAAATTGTAAATAATCTCTATTCTAAATAAATAAATAAAGGTGGCACCTTTTACCTCAGAAGTCATTTGTACGCATAAAAACTATTTATACATAGAAACATTTTTCTGTCATGCAGGTTTTGCATCCTTAGGAAGAACTTATTTTGGAACACGTTGCACTTATCACAGTGAATTATTCTTGGCAAGTACATCGCAACTTATGTTACACACCTACGCTGACATTTCCAACTGTGCAGAATCTGCTAAAATGTCACTTTGAAATGAGCCTTCATAAAATAGTTTTATGCGTCCTTTGACAGCACCAACTACTACGGCTTTTAACCCACCTAATATTATATTAGCATCGACCCTTAATAAAATGATGTATTTTAATATCTATATTGCCCAGTATTAAATTAGAAAAACTATTAATAAATTATTATGTCTTCCTTGGATGAAAACTACTTGTTTTAGACATACAACGTAGACATTACAGTAAAGGTCTGTGAAGATTCTCAGTCATTTAGGTTATGATTATACTAAATAAAGGATGTGGTAACTTGACATTTCTTACTTCCTTGAATTTGTTTGTGAAATTGTGAAAACCCTCTGTATTCAATGAACTAATAAATACATTATAAAGTCCAGTAGCCACTGAAAAACCTTTTTTTTTTAAATATTCCAGTAAACCTTTAAAATACCAAACAGATATGACGTTTAATATAAAATAACCACATTATGTTAATGTAGGGTTTTATTCCACCAGAACCTGGCAGTTATCAGGCTTAGGCAAACTTTCAGCCCACTGGGACTTGTCTGAGGAGATAAAACTTTACAGCAAGTAGACGCGATAGTTGCACTGTTGCTTTGAGACAACCTCCTGTAAAATTCACATGTGAGTGTCCACAGATTAAAATGATTTTTCATCTAATAACCGAGCGCGAAACGAGCGAAATTGGACTCGTCGGCGTGTTCCGTTTGTAAACGTTTGAACGCAGTCGTATGGAAAGTAAGGGCGCACATTTTCCGGGAAAAACAGCGATGCCATGTTGAAAGGGTCCACGCTTGGCTGGACAGGGTTTAAGGAAGCTTGTCCGCCGGAGCGGAGGGGGGACTCGACGGAGGGAGCTTCAGGCGGTGTGCGCGCTGCTGACGGACACCGAGAACCCGCCACGACGGCGCCTACCAACGCGGCGATGGGCGCACTTTCACCGTAGCAGTCGTTTGGTGTCGTTTTCGGGTAAGTGGGGCGTTTGCGTTGAGTGTTTGGGGCACTTTGTGCGTGAAAACAGCCGCGGCTAGGAGGCAGAGCTGCGGCTCAGTACAAAGGCTCTCCGCCGGAGAAAATGCCGGGGCTGCAGCAGCCGGGAGGCCCGCCTGTGTCGTTCAAGTCACCGACCAGCAGCGGTTATCCCGCCCGCGTTTCTGTGTAAATGCCTCCTTTCTGTCCCGTCTAAAACCTCCATCGACGTTATGTCTACGTTTAGCGGTGTTTTCCGCCGACTACCGCGCTTTCTGACAGCCGTGGCCGGTGCCAAAGAAACATGGTCGCTCTGCGGAGTCTCCTAGCGCTGCACGCCGGGCATCGGTGCAGCCCGCGCCGCTAGAGGGTTACGGGGACAGTCGGGGTTCCTCTGTCGCAACCAGGAAAACGTCCGGAAGGGGAAACGCACGCAACGGCACATATCGGCTACAGAGCCCGGAGAAAGGCTGCTCGCTCATGTCGGCGCGCTGGAAGAAACTTTTTATTTTCTAGAGCCGTGAAGTTGTCGTTCGGCTGCGTTGTGCTACGTTTTAGCTCGCTGCGAGCTCCATTGTTTACTCTGCGCTGGCCCGGGCTGGCGTCGCCTACGCTTTCCCCCCAGTCTGAGGGGGAAACGACAACGATTTGGGGATAAATATATATATGTGTGGTGTCCTGGCGTGAATCCGTAGCGCGGTTGCTCATTCTCTCTGCAGGCTGCTGCACACTGCGCTGGGAGGGGGTTTGGGGGCAGGTTGGCTAACAGAGGTCTCCCTGGGTGAATGTCACAAAGCAAGCTGGTTCGTGGAAGCACAGTGCTGACTGCTGCAAAGGGTTAATTCTGTACTCTTAGTTAGTAAAAAAAGAAAAAAGCAACATCACTGACACGTTTCTGTTTACTTCAAGTTGCAACCAAAAGCCCCACAGAGACAGATGCTAGCATCCCACACTCAGCAGGGGAAGCACCAGGTACAACGTTTAATCTTAT
This sequence comes from Microctenopoma steveboyesi, assembly GCA_032359275.1. Classification (NCBI taxonomy): domain Eukaryota; kingdom Metazoa; phylum Chordata; class Actinopteri; order Anabantiformes; family Anabantidae; genus Microctenopoma; species Microctenopoma steveboyesi. Next base: position 3,139,719 of record JAUMHF010000004.1, on the reverse strand, counting down.
GCGTGGATGAATAATCCATCTTTTCTAAAGCACCAACATTTACCGCTTCATGAACCATTTTGTAACCGATATAACTGTGTTGAAATATATTTGTAATGATTTAAGCCATAAGGGGTTGTAACAAACTATATTACTGTAATTGTCAGTATTGGAGGAAGTACTCTGGTTATTTCCCAATGTAAAACTACTGCTAACACAACTTAGTCTGGTAGCTCAATGGGATAAGCATCAGTGTGGGATGCAGAAGGTGGCAGGATCAAATCCCATTCCAGACTCCCCATAGCAGGTGTGTTATCACATACAGTAGATGTAAAGTATAAAAGGTAAATGTGCTCATGCTGTGGGAAAGTCACCTGTGTAACTGATTATAATGTATGTGGTAGCAAGACCCAAGCAGGTAGTAGTTCTTGGAAGATTTGGGAAAAAATGTTGCATACTATGGATTTAAAGCATCATATTTTAAAAGTTTACGTTTTGTTTAATGCGTAAGATTACTGTGAACTAATTAGTAACTACAACTGGTTAATGTAGCCTGTTAAGTAGTGCATTTGTTTCTCCTGAAACATAGTGAAGCATAAGTATAAAGTAACATAAAATAGCAGCAATAGCAATAAAGTAGAAGTAACTCAAAGTTACTACTACTTGGACTACCTACAATATTTGAGTAAATATACTTATTTGCTTTACCCTGTGTCGAGTCATTATATTTCAAGGTCTAGTGGAATATACCTTTTTTAGAAATTCATTTGTTTTTTTAAGTTAATTATTTTTAACACTGCAGTCACTGCTTGAAGGAGCCAATAACACTAAATTACTAATTGGTTAAACTTGACCATGTTCTCAGGCCTCAGACCCACAGGGTCCCGACAGGCCCTAGGTTCACTGTGTGACAGTTCTTTTACAATAATTAGATTAATGATTGATTTGTTGGGTGATGTGCAAAGTGTTTAATTAAAAAATGGTCTTAGTTTTTTACCTTATCTAAAGTTTAAAGTGTTGTAGAAGTCAAACTTATAAATCCTGCTTATAATACTTATTCACTTTTATAGTGCAAAAGCAAGTACATTTACACATAGTTAGCTCGAAGCCACTAAAGACAAGAATCCCACAGCTAGTTTTCGCCCTGGGGTCCACTAGCAGGTCAATCTGCCCATGAGCAGCCCTGCTTCGTCTGGTATGCTCTGGGGGTTTAGCACTGACTGTGAGACATCAGAATATTTGAGATAATTTGTCAGCTGCAATAAAGTTCATTCTCCACACGGTCACTTTTTGCTTTTTATTTATTCCCAGCAGATTGCTGGAAGGTCAAGTGCTTTTTTTGCTTTTTATTTATTCCCAGCAGATTGCTGGAAGGTCAAGTGCTTTTATATACTTGATTTCCAGTCATCAATTTTGCAATCTGTGGTTCTTGATGAACAGGATTATGCAGTATATCCTTATAAAATGTTATTTCCTTCTTGGAACTTTTGATTCAACTGGATGTTCAACTGTTAATGTAGCCTGTGGTATGGCTTTGCATTGTGTTAACTTATATCAGTGAGAGTAGACTAAATAACTTAACAATAGAACGGGGTTTAATGTCTGGACAAAAGTTATTTCAAGTATGTCATCAGAATGGTCATATAGATAATTCATATAGAATTTTTACACATAGGGTTTTAAATATTTAGTTAAGTATGACTTAACTGTCACTGCTTCTCTGTTTCTGTTTCCCTACCAGATTGAACAATGTGATTGTGGTGGGGGCCAAGCGCACTCCAATGATCAAGGACTCCATCCTATTTCACTAGAATGTACTTGATGAATGTACCTCCTATTGCAGCGACGCAAACAGAATGGAGAACATGTGGCCCACCTGGAGGCTATAGCCTTCAATGCTTCAATGACTCTGACACCGAGTTGTCCACTGCAGGCACGCCTATCTCTGATAAGGTGCAGATGATCATAGAGAGCCTAAGGAGCACTCAGTCCTCACTCGAGATGGGTGACGAGATTGAGGGAAATGTGCTTTCAGGACAGGAGGGTCATCCCCAAGTCTGCAGGGTTGCAATGGGTTCTTATGTGGGAGCCAAATCCAAAACTAAAGTTTCCACTGATAACCAGCAGACGGGTGTTTCCTCCCCAGTCAACAATGGGAGCAGTGACTCGGACAGTGATGCTTCTGTGGACAGAGGAATTGAGGAGGCAATACGGGAATACCTGAAGGAAAAAGATGATCACAAACGCAGGGCAGAACCATGTTCCCCTTTTCTCCAGTCGACTAAAATTCCTAGAAAAAACCTACATAATCCTGAGGTTTCCAAACAAAACTCTGATGGTAATACATTTATTTCAAGTAACCCGTTTCCTAAAAGTGTCAAAGTCGAGAACCTGACAACACCAGCGGTTGTACCTATTAAAAAGTACATCAAAAACAAGGCCTGCCTCACTGACAACATGGTTATGAAATTGGATTGTAGTAAAAGTACAACAACCAAATGGTTGCAAAAAGAGCAGACAAGGAGTCCATCTAAAACAAGTCTCTTCAACAAAGTAAAGTGCTCGGTCCCAGTTAAAGTGGAGGAAGACTCAAATGATTCCAGTAGTGATGATGGCATCGAGGAGGCTATTCAAAGATACCAGCTGGAGCAAAAGGAGCAGCAGAACAAAAGGGAAGATTTCAATCCACACGCGTTCAAAGAGGATTCTGACTCGACTAGTGATGATGGGATCGAAGAAGCTATTCGCTGCTACCAGCTTGAGCAAATGAAGGAAAAGAGTGCCCTGAAACCATTTTTACACAAACAAAAAGCCTTCCGTAAGTCTTTAATACATGTAGTTGAAAGTACAAGTATGGAAAATGTGAAAAAACACAGGCTGAGAAAGAAAAAGTCCAGAACAGAGAAAGAAGTAAAATCCTCTGTTCCTCCATCTGTCGTCATACCCAATACATTTTCAGAAAACCACAATAGTAAAGGAAATGGACTAATTTCATTTAAATTTGATAGTTTAAAGGAGCAACCTAACCCTATCCCACCAAAGATCAATACAACTGCAGAGCTCATGTGTGCTGAGGCAATACTGGACATTTCCAAAACTGTTATGCCTGGGGCCTTCCATCAAAATGTTCTCCATAGCAGTTGTGTGTCCCCCGAACCTTCCTTGCACTCTTCACCCCTTTACAACTGCCCAGAGAGAGAAAGTGACGACAGCTCCATTGACAGCGAAGATGGGATTGAGCAGGAAATTAGAAGATTTCTTGAGCAGAAGGCCCAAATGCACAACCAGCCACCCACCTCAGTTGTGACTCAAGAAACTCAAAGTGTAAATGAACTGGAGAAAGTGAGTGCAAGACAAGTTGCAATCCAGAATAAACCTCAACGATTGTCATTGACACAGAAAAGAAAACACAAAGAGGAAAACAGTAGCATTTCAAACAAGTCAGGGCTAGATACCAATGTTAAAGAAACAGCCCCTAAGTCTATACCTGATCACAGAAAAGACTCTAGCCCATTGACATTTTCCCAGAGAAGCCCAACGCATCCAACAGCTGGATTACACAAGACCGAGCAAAGTGGAGACAAAAGCAGCTCACTCGACAGTGATGAAGACCTAGACACTGCTATAAGAGATCTACTCAAAACAAAAAAAAAGTCCAAGAAAAAGACAAAAGACCTGAAGCGGAAATCGATGAAGTGCCTCGGAGAAGAACAACCACTCCTAAAAAACAATTTACAGACCAAAAGGTTAAAACCTGATCCTTTGTCCAAGGGCAGTGCTTTGAAAAAAACACACAAGAGTAGCGATGACATGAAAGACAAGTCTGGAATAAATACAAAAAATATTTCCCAGCATAAACAACCGGATAAAAACAAAGTCTATAACATGCATGAAACAGAAGATAAAGCAGAAACAGTGAAAGAGGCTGAGGATCAAGCAGCCGTGTTGCTGCACAGTAATCAAACTGCTGTTCAGGTAAACGATGATAGCAGTTCAGTAGACAGTGATGATAGCATTGAGCAAGAGATCAGAAGGTTTCTCGCTGAAAAGGCCAAAGTTTCCACTGCAGAGCAAAGTAAAGAGGAAGATGTGTCAAGGAATGGCACCGTCAAGGTTTGTACGGCACTCCATATTAAAGACCATAAACAGGAAAATCAGCTGGCTGAAATTCAAAGAAAAAGAAGCACCTCTCCACTCTCTGGGAAATCTTTTCCGATTAGTCCATCGGATAGACAGCTACGTCCAACACCGCAGAGTTTGCTGCCAGACATCCCTAACGGTGCACAATCGCATCTCTCTACAGCCCAGTCCTGCAGCCCTACTCTTCTGGAGCCAGCAGACGGAGCAGGGGCTGCTAGAACTGATCAGAGGAGGCCTAGCATTGGGAGAGGTGACGTCCAGGATGTTACCCCTCAGGTGGAGAAAGTTCTTAGTCCTAGTATTACCCATTCTCGCTCAGAGTCAATCAAGTGGTGCCAGAGCCTGGGACTCCCCACTACTGATGCAAGAACTCTCAGTCGAACTCCATTCCATATCACCTCATCTAAAATGAACAAGGCTGCATCAGCATACCCATTGTATCAAAGTATTAACCTCAGTTCACAGCCTTCGGGCACTGTTTGTTCATCTGCAAGGACCGTTAGATCAACGTTTTCCTGCTCCACAGAAACAACTGCTGTAAATACACCCTACAGATCCTCTGTTTTGAATTTGTCTACTGCCAGGCATCCCAGAATGGCTTTTGCACGAAGCCTGCTGCCCGGTCACAGCTCACAGTGCCCTGTTGAAGGAGAGACGGAGAGTATGGTGCATATATCTAAAGACAAGAGTGTGTTTGTCGAATTGGAGTCCAATCGGACCAACCATGTCCAGGTTCGAAGCAGGGAAAAGAGTGAGGGAAAGGACAGAGTGGAGTTTCTAAGTGAGAAAAAAGAAGTAGAGTGCTTGAAGATAAGTGATGCGCAAGTACATCTAGAAAGAACAGAAGAAGAATTTGTAGATGAGGCAGAATGTGAGTCAGGCAACAGGAGAAATCCAGAGACGAAGCAGGGCTTTTCCACATTGTAAGTATTTCCTTTGGTCACTATGTCCCATAGCAACAAAATCTAACTTTCACAGGAGTTAATTCCTCGATTGTGCCCTGCTAATAAATACTCATTTCTAGGCTCTAAGGGAATGTTTGTTAATATGATAAAGAACCAGGCATTTTTTAAATGTTTGTACATTTATATTACTGTGCAACACAATGGCATCATAAAAAACTTTTTGTGCTCTGATGTTAGTCCATATCATTGAACTTTTAATAAGCAATACAGTGATATTTTGTACAAGCGCCGGACTGCATGAGTAGAACTACCATCCACATGCAGAGTATTTTCTAGAAGAAACGGACATCATCCCAAATATGTTTGACATCTGATGTGGAAAAAAAGAGACCAAGAAAAAATAATCTCTCGGTATGTCAAAATTAAGGTTTAAAGTTCAGTCCAAATGTGTGAAGGAAGCTTTCTTTTCATTATGTTAGTGGGACAATACTAATAATAATAATAATAATGTTAATCAGAAAAATACATGCTGTTATTACATAATCTCAATCTATTTACCTGACATAGATTTATGTTAAGAGAAAGAAATATATTTTATGTGCAAAAGTTAAAAAGTCATTATTGTTCATGTTATTTTAATATGTTTCATCCACTGTGCTCATAATGGGGCGTCTCAATAAAAACCAGAACACAAAACATATTGTATGGACACGTTTTACAGAGCTTTGTAACTTTACTGCAGTGGTTAGGAAGAACCAGAAGAGAGACTTGCACATGCAAAACACTGTTAGCTCTGAAAGGATTGATGACAAATGAATATGCAGCTATTTTGTTTTGGGTATTTTTACGAACAGCAATGTCAAACTTTCAAATGTAAAGATTTTCTTCACATATGCAACATGAAAATGAAATATATTTTTTGTTGGGATTTTGGCTCGTAGTTTGGTAACACACATTTAAAGATGTCACCTTTGGCATTTCTTTATTTTATATTCGCATTACATACAGTAAACAAGCTGTTGATTAATTAGCCTATTAGGAAAAAAATGTGTGTAGCATCTCTAAACTTCATTATTGTAAATCTCATGTGTAAGTGGTCAGAATGGCAAAAAACAAACTCAAATTCTTTATAACAATTCAATAAATTATTGATAATTATATCAAAATCTATATAATAAAATTTTTTTTTCATAATAAAAAAACAACAGAAGAAATATTTAACAAATGGGACAAACTCAGAACTTGATTACTGAAATTCCATGCAGACTGGGTGCCAGTGATACTCTACTCTCTCTACTACTACTATAATACTTTTGATTCTTTCCTTTCCAGGTAGTACCTTCCCACTCAAGTCTAGACATGAAATAAATACTCTGTATTGTTTGCTCCAGCTTAAAAAATTTTTACTGTTAACTTTATTGTCACCTTTAGCTGCAGAAGCTCTAAATCCGGGTATTTCTAAAATTCCTTTCTCATCTTGCCTGTGTATTCGGGATAGCCTTTCTAACTTTTGCACATAAAGCAAAGGTAAATTTCTTTTTCCCGTAATAGACACTTTTTTGGAGCAAAGTTAGAATTCCAGTGGGTACTAAAACAATCTTGTACTTTTTTGTTGAACACCACAGGGAAATTGGACGACATTTCCCCAGCAACATTTGTTTTTTAGACACAGTGCTCTTAGTTAATTGTATGGTTTTAATTCATATATTTAAAGCTCAGATATTGATTAAAGCCACTATATCAGTCTCTGACGTTTTACCTCTACAACTCAAGTGTTGTTCCAGATTCCACTGAAGCCACAAAATGTTTCCAATCTGTCTTGCTAAACTTGATATTTACTGTGTTCCTTTCTTTGTCATGTTTTCTTGAATTTCTTATGTGGAAAAAAAATGCTATTTATTTTTGTTTATCAAAAAAAGTTACTGAACATGCTGTGCATTGCCAGGTTTTGTAAATATTTTGTAAGACGTGTTCTTTTCTTTTACTTTTTCTGATTAAAAAACAACAACTTTGCTGTGTCTTTTAAGTGCATCTGTGTAATAAAGAGTGGAATTGGAGCAACAGTCGGTGTTCTTGTTTAATAATTAGAACCTTTACAGTACTCATTCGGGTTGCTGGAAAATATTAGAATTGTTTGATTATGTTCAACTGAAGATTTACTTTGGGAAGAATTCTGACCCTGTTACCCTATAATTAGGAATTGGTTTCATGTTTGTCTTGCTCTGCCTTGTTCAGGTCTTTGTCCAGTGCCATTGATCCAGGCATTACTTTCAGACCTTGCATAGCTCTTACCACAGAGGAGAGAAGCAGGATGTTCAACAGGAGGTACTTGGCTGACGTATGCAGGAAGGTACAATTATGTAGAAACATGAAGGAGTTTGGTAAAGTTTTATACCTATGTATAAGTGTTTCACTTTGCAACAAACCTCTCGTGTGTTACACATTGCTTGCAGGGGAAAACTCTTGTTCAGAACAAGGCTGTGCAACATGTCAAAAGAAAGCTTCAGTTTCTTCCAGTTAGCAGGTATGTGTACTCGAATTGAATATCATTGTCTGTTGCGACGATGATATAAAAACCAGTTCATCTCTGACAATTTCCATTTTTTGCAGGAGAAATGAAGCAGACAGCCAACAAAACATGATACAATGAAATTTATTTCTGTAAAAGACACAGATTGTTCATATTACAGCCTGAGATAATTAATTTGCACTTTATGAAGAATTCAGGGTAGCTGTTCATCAATGTTTATATGATTTTGTTTAAGATTTGTTCATGCCTGGTTTTGAATGTAAAGGTATATTAGGTAGATCACCTGGAATAATCAATACTACATCTTAGACAGCATATTGCCTGGGTATAAGCTCAGGTCTTAGTGCTTGCTGTACTTTCATAGTAGCGTTGGGTTATCCTGGAAAGGTAGGATGCTGTTGTTTTTGTATCTTTATTCTCCAGTATGTTTTACAAGAAGAGTTATGACCTTTACTTGACCTTTTCTGCTGTTAGTTTTTGTTTGTCAATAAAGTTATAAAGTACAAAAAGAGGCATTATGGGTAGTTCATTATAGGCTTCCTATTCCCTACATAGATGCAGTTACACTTTGATGACCTTTCAGTGACCTTTCTCAAGTGAGAATGTGCTGTTTAAAACCAGCCTAATGGTAATAGCACTAATTCACATCCAGCTGAAAGAGCTGAGTACAAGAGGTGTTTTTTTTATTTTTATTTTTTCAAAACTGCATCTGTGGTAGGCTTGGTGACATGTCCAGGATGTACCCTGCCTCTCGTCCAATGACAGCTAGGATAGGCTCCAGCACAGTTGTGACCCTTAGCTAGTACTTAGGATGATGGATAGAAATTCAAAACATTTAAAGTGAAATTGAGTCAGTAAAACCTGGATAGGTTTTCAGTCTGTCATGGGGCAGGATGAACCTTCATACCTACCTACAAACAATAAGTCTATTATGCACGCATTTGTTCTGGAGGAATGAATAAATCAGTATTTAGCTGGGCTCGAAATGATAACCCAAACAAACTAGTGCTGATAATGATTAACTTTTGTTAGTTGTAGTATTTTCTGTATTACTTTATGTTCTACATCTTCTTCCTGAAATGTCAGTCCATCACCCATGGGATGTCCTGCAGGTTTAACAGCATAAAATATTGATCATGTAGTTGCAGCTTTACCTGTTTAAGTCTGGCCCTGGACCAGGGCTGTCTTTAGGCTTAGACAGGCTAGAGTAGGACATTAATTTAATTAGAAAAGTGAGCAAAAAGTGTATATTTATGCTTAGTAGTCAAATCTTCTAGGTTACACAGCAGTGAAAGCTTTTGTCACAGAAATTTGGTTCTGAAATTTTAACACTTTCTATATATGCTATCAATGTGCACTACAAGAGAAATGTTTAAAGAGAACATCATCCAGTTGGCATTCTGGGCAATAACAATTAAAACACAGCACTGCACACACTTGTCTGTTACACAATGTATACAGTCTAATAAATTAAGCACTAGACCATCAAAAATTGCATAATTTGTCCTAATTATTTTCTTATGCCTGTGTTAAAATGTTTTCTCGGTAAGGGTATGTAGGACTCGCCAAGGTGTAGCAATAGCTTCAAACCTGTTTTTGGAGTCATACATTTAAAATGTGCCACATATTATTATGATGTAATCTGATGTACCTTAAGCAAAATTGTTTATGTTCATCCCACCAACGTAACAAGCATCTTTGTCATTCTTTTTTTTATTTATGTGAATAAAAAAGTCAAGCCAGCCTGCAGGATTATTGAAAACCCTGCTGATCTCATGTAGTTAAATGAATAAAAAACTATGTGACCCTATGTTATACTAGCACTGTGTCACTTGCAGTCAGAAATGTTTGATCAAATGATTAATATGATCAAACTATTATATGCAAATTCTTTTGCCATTGATCTCTCTACGTGATAAGGGATTTTTTCAATATGTTTTAATGTGTTGAAGTGTGTGGGCACTAGCATGGTCACTCAAGCCAGCTGCAAACCTTTGTGTTGAACTCTGTAGACGTTTCTCAACACACACAACAACGTGAAGAAGTTTTATGGCCCTCAGAGGGTCTAGGGCTTACTGGCAGATAGGCCAGCCTGAGAAATTAAACTCACTTTCTTAGTAGTGTAAGCACCTAGTTAAAAACAAATCAGTCCGGTTTGTTTGAATTTTTTAAACATTCAGAGGTTGACAGCAGTTGCTCAACTGGTTCCCATTGTTGGAAAATTGGTGCCACAAAGAAGCTTGTGCTGATCAGCAAGGTCTTAATGTGTCAAGATTGTTTTACCGACGTCAGGATTTAAGTCGTTTTGACGATGAAAGTAACACAAATATATTTATTGTTACACCTTACTTTGACAGCCAGTGTCTTAGTAGATACATTTTCTTTTACTGGTTTCATTGGTGATCTGTGGCAGAGCAGCTATGAAAGCTGTAATTCAAACTGGATCTTCTTTAACGCAGAAGGTGAGGTCACATATATGTGAAGACGGTTGTGCTAGAAATACAACAAACATGTAACTTGTTACTTGTACATATACACAAATATATCAACACCCTGTAGTAAGTTCTGCATAGATATATATTTGTGCATGTGTGTCTATAAATGTCTGTGTAGGTAGATAGATAGATCTACTATCCTCTTCATTTTTGGCTTTGCATCCTGTAGGTCTCAAAGCTGACCTGGAAACTAAACTATTTGGTCAACATATAGCATCACCCATGATCCTGAAAGCAGTGAACGGATTTATGAATGACAACAACCCAGAGAAACCACTGGTTCTTATTGTAAACGGGCCGACAGACACAGGGAAAAACTTTGTTAGCAAGCTGATTGCCGACAGTATTTATAAGAAGGAACGTGGTAGCAGGTTTGTTCACATTTTTGCATTGCAACTTAATTTTCCCCATCCAAGTCACATCGAGACGTACAAGGTATGATTGTAATATTCAAAGACGGTGACACATAAAGCCCTGTGTGAATTAAACATGCCACTGTTTCTCCTCAGCTTCAGTTACAGCAGTGGATCAGAGGCAATGTCACTAACTGTGAACGCTCCATGTTCATCTTCTATGGGATGGACCAAATGCATTCTGACTTGATTGACAGCATTGTACTGTATCTGGACAACTACAAAAAGCTGGATGAAGTTTCATTAAGCATTGTGTTTCTCAAATTTGATTTAATGAAAACTTTTCTTCCCACTCTTTATTAACTCATAGTATAATTATTCTTTGAGGGCATTCAGAAGTCACGTTTGTGTTTAGAACAACATTGAGGCAAAAGAAATGTGACTTTGCATTTAATAAACTATTTATTTCTAGTTGAATTTGTATCCACGCATACTTAGAGGAACGTCATTTCTGTTTTTTAAAGGGAAAAATTAGCCCCCCTCTCCTCTCAGCTTACACAGACTTGAATGTTTAATGATCTTTTGCTCCCTTCTATTGATTTAGTCACGACTGCAAGGCAGGTTATTTTTTTAATGTATATTTTCTTCTTTCGTTCTTAATACACCAGTTGTTAACAGATGTTTAATCGCCCTTTATGTGCCTCAGTGCTTGTAACGTACCTCTTTTCTTTGGTATAAATTTAGAGCCGTATAGTATAAACATATTTATCTAAATACCCAGAATACACGAAGAAGAACCTTTGGACGCTGACGTCATGACAACAGCAGCGTTTCCTGCGATGACCAGGACGGTTCACTACACCCAGCGGAGAGCGTAGCGTTCACAGGCAGGCTAACTTTTGTACATGAAACCATTTTACCCGACTTCGATAAAGTGGTGATATCTGTGCGGCATGAAACCCAAGAAGCGACACGTCCTGCTGCTGTGGTTGTTAGTCTGCTCCGGGCTTACGGAGGCTATCGAGCCCATCAGCACTACCATAGCGGTCGGCATGGCTGCAACTCTAACCGCTTTCCTAGCGAGCTACCAGAACATTTTCAACTATTTCCATGAGTGCTGTCGACCCGAGTGGATTTCTTTCAACCGAACAGGTAATACGCAGCTTTTAAGTTACTCCAATAGCCACCGCATTAATTTTTCTTTTTTTTTCTTCAGAGTCAAGACCGCTTTAAACTAGCTAGTGTCAGCCGTTAGATTAACGTTAGCCGAGCGGATATGTCTGCTACATCCTAAGTTAGTTATCTAAGTACCTAAAGTGTATAAATGCACATAACACTAACTTTTGTAATACTTTCATATCCATTTTTTAAATACATTTTGAAGTCGTTAGACATTTAATATGTTTGCTCTGCGTCACGTTTTTATGACGTATGAGGAAGTTCCGCTTTGTAAAGAAGCTAGTTGTCTGCTCGGTATTATTGCGCGTTTTCGCAGTAGATTTAACCTCGTTTTACTGCATAGAAACGGCTAATGTGCGGGATTAAGCCCTTTCGACGATGAAAACGATGCAGTTATATTTGTTTTTATACATCTTTACGACAGCTATTGTGCTCGTGCACACGTTTGATCCCTTCACAACCTCAGTGGTTGTCAGTCTCGGTGCAGCCCTCGGCCGGACGATCTACAATTATTTACATGAAAGATGCGATTCGAAATGGATAGCCTTCAATGCAACAGGTGAGCGTGTGCAGCAGGTTTAACGCGACTAGAGGGACCAACATCTGTGAACCTAAGCACCTAGATTCACGTTCGGGCCCTAACGCGGTGAAAGTGCTGTAGTTCTATCGTTTTGATTCAATCGACACTTGGCTGGTAAAGTTGGGGGCGTTTAGTTATCCTTCTTCATCATTAAACAGTGTTTGATTCCTTCAGATAACTGATCCCAGCATCAGTGTTGTATTGAAAATCGCTCTTCGTTTCTGTTGGTTCTTTGTATGCCTCTGTCATGTAACTGGCTTGTGGCAAAGTGTCCCACATATTTTCCTCACTCACACACTCACTCATAGATACAACTTATAAATGGTTTTTCCCCTTAATTAATATTCAGTGTGTTTATTTACACGCTCTTCTATGACATACCACTCCACATCCACAAGGGAGGAATTTACTACACACATGCATGTAATCAGTAATCTGGTTTATCATTTTTTTTTATAAGAAGGTCAAATAGTAGCAGGACTTTTTGAATGTTTCAGTCAGGTGCTTGCAGCCTATAATCCTGTTGATTTTCTGCTTTGCCCCTTCTAGGTCTGGAGGTTGACCTGGAAAGCAAACTGTTCGGACAGCACATTGCATCACGCATTATCCTCAAAGCTGTGAATGGATTCATGAAGAATGAAAACCCAAAGAAGCCCCTGGTGCTCTCTCTGCATGGGTGGACTGGCACAGGGAAAAATTTTGTTAGCAAGCTGATTGCTGAAAATGTTTACAAAGAGGGAATGGACAGCAAATTTGTTCATATTTTCACATCTACCCTTCACTTCCCTCATCCTAGTCAATATCATACGTACAAGGTATGAAGCACAAAGAAGAAAATTGAAACACACTGACACGTGTCTTTCTAGACTTGTATTGAAAGAATATTTGGTATTTTTTCTCCTCAGTCTCAGTTACAGCAGTGGATCAGAGGCAATGTCACCAGCTGCGAACGCTCCATGTTTATCTTTGATGAGATGGACAAGATGCATCCCGGCCTGATAGACAGTATTAAGCCGTTCCTGGACTACTATGACAAGCTGGATGGAGTTTCATATCGTAAAGCCATGTTCATCTTTCTCAGGTGAAGATCTGATCTATTGTTGGTTGAGACTTGTTGTCCAATTAAATGGAATCGTTTTTCTTTGGAATGGCCACACTTAAAGACAGAAAACATTTTCAGAGCTGGTTGTTCATGTGAAGTTGTGTTTGGTAGTATATTATTTGGTATAATTATTGCACATTTTGGGCAGTGGGTGTGTTTGCTTTGGTTAAGACATTTTCCCAAGGACACAGAATTGCAATCACTTAATTCTGCTTCACCACAGGTTTGTCCAAAAATATCATGCTCATTTGTTATGTATAATTGTTTGTGTTTATTTAATTTAATATGTTTCCTGCTTCGGACCTTTCTTTTAGTAATGCTGGAGGTGACAGCATCATACAAACGGCTCTAGATTTCTGGAGAGCAGGACGAAAGCGAGAAGAGATTGAGCTCAGAGACCTGGAAACACGGCTATCTCTGTCAGTGTTCAACAACAACCAAAGTAAGTTGAAATTACGTCATCATTTTTAATTAACTGGCTTTGATGAGAGACATTTATTTACTACTTTCTACTTCTAGGTGGCTTTTATCATACAAGTTTGATTGACAAGAACCTGGTGGACTTCTTCGTCCCGTTCCTGCCTTTAGAATACCAACATGTTGTCCAGTGTGCCGTGGCTGAGATGATGGCCAGAGAACTAGAGCCAGACTGGGATGTGGCAGACAAGGTGGCCAAAGATTTAGTGTATTTCCCTAAAAGTGAAAGAGTGTTCTCTGTCAAAGGCTGCAAGACGATAGAGAGCAAGCTGGACTACTTCACATAATGTCAGCATCAGATGGACGCTATGCTCGAACACTATGTGAACTTGTTAAAGAAAAGAGAATGACTACGACAAGGAAATCCAGATAACCGAACTCCCTATGGAGGCTTCTCCCTCTGATGTTTGGACCATGAAGAGGATATGAGCAGGTTTTCTCCAATGTTGCAACTCGCTTACACTGAACGAAGGAACTGATGAAAGTGCACATGCAGCAAGTTGAATGAAAAAAGTAAAACGGGAAGGCAATCCTATGTGTCTGATTAAGGGGGTAATGTCCCCTTTTTTTCTACTACAATGAGATTCTTAAAGACTGTGGTTTTCCAGAGAGTCTCTTAAACCCTGACACATCCTGTCAGTGAAACTATGGTCTATCACTGCATCTACAGTATGTGTGGATCACAGAACACCTGCCTTATTTTTGACTTTCAGTTGTTTTAAGATCTTCTGACTTTAGTTATTTCTTTACTTTTAAACATGTCCACTGTTCATATGAGCTGTTTTAACAGTTTGTGACAGTGTGTGAGGTTGCTAGTCACCTGAGCAGAGTCACCCAGAATGGACTCGTACACAGAATAAAGACAACTGTTTTATTTTAAAGTCAACATTTACACAATGTGTTCACTGTACCGTGCAGCCAGATGCATTTTATATCTCATTTTATTAATGATATATTACAGATAGTTTGTTATATATGAGTAATATATTGAAATATAAAACCTCCAGATGTAAATTTGCCTTACAAGATTCAATGATTGGTGCTGCATCTTGAACCACGGCACAAGTCAGGATAGTACTACCACAACACACAATAAATTTTACTCAAATGTAGTTGTTTTTAGTCCTTTTTAAAGATTCTCAAAATTACATAAGGTTCAAAACCAAAAAAAATTGTACATTAAATAGTTTTTTCCATATTCTTAATTTTTCTCCAAGCAGAAAGTAATATTTTGTATTTGAAGAGGAAGTGTGAAACAACCTAAAGTCCTGTAACATTTCCTAACACGGTTGCTCAAAGTTAACTGTGTGACAAAACACTGAACATTTGATAAATGAAAAGACATTTTCTCACCGTCACCATTTCTAAAACACTGTTGCTTCACATCATGCTGATGACTGTGCAGCTATGTGTATGAACAGGTTGACTGTTAAATGAAGTAGCTCACATGAACCCGTTATGTCTCGGATTCTATTCGTTTTTCTACTAATTAGGAAACTTTTATATTTGCTATCATGCTGACCTGTTCTTTTCTCGTGTGTTTTTAAAAGTGAATTTATGACACCAGCTTCTCTCAGTGAATTTGAATCAGGTTGCATAATCTGTGGTATAGGAACGTTTATTAGGAATCCTGGGATATGCTGAAACAACATAGCATATGTATGTAGTAGGTTAAAGGTAAAGAAATTGTGACACGAATTGAAAATACTACAAATATCAAATCCAGTACACTACTGACAGTCTGTAGATACTGTATACTGTGGTACACAGTCAACAACTCGGTAAGAACAGATGAGATCAGAACACTAGTTAGAGAATAACACTTATTGTTTGTGGTGTTGGCTTCTCTCTGTTAAATACAATAGATGAACATAAGCCTGAAGTGACAAATGAATATCAGGACTAAGGATTACATAATAAACAAATAACCTGCAGCTGACTAATGTGCAAAGTGCAACATAAGGTCCAAGCTAAAGTAAAGAACATAAAAAGTGACAGCAGTTAGAAGCAAGTAATGTTGCAGGCAGGTCTCATTTCCTTAATCTGCAATGAAAATTAACTTGTGTTTGTAGTAAAACTGAACATTGGTGCTGTTGGTTCACTCAACCATTCTTTGGTCTTTTTATGTGGCGTATTTACCTAAGAAAAAAAGCAACAAAAAAAATCTGGTGTCATATCAAGTTTATTTATATGAAATTTAACACAGTAATCACCCCATTTAGTTTTCCTTCTAGTGTCCTTGGGTTACAAAAAAACATTTGTGTTGCAAGGCGCAGCATCATTGATCTTCGCTCGCTCTGCTGCGATTTGAAGCCCACTGCTCGACACGTTTGATTTCATATTGTTTTCCACACTCCTTGTGTGACGTAAGAGTTAATCAGGCACAGTCTGTATGAAGAGCTAGAGCGTTATACCAGCAAAACGGCATTGATGCAACCATCGTTCTCTGGGTTATTCGTGACCTGGGCATATTTACCTGTGAAGTAACAAAAATATTTTAATTACAATAATACCACAAAACACCAATACCTGCAGTACAATATTTCCTGTGTCACATTTTTAAAGACTTGACAGCATGTTAAGACTATTCTCTCTTTAATTAGTGAAGAGCGACCTTGTTGGTTATAAGTTTGGAAAACTATACCTTCCAAGCTGAAATCATCCAGTAGACTGCAAAGGTTTTACCACAAACATTTTGGATGTTTTTAGCATCACACAATCATCTGAAGCATCTGATCTTTCCTAAATTACAAGCTAACTGATACCAATTGAACTTTACACTGGTGTTTCTGAAGTATTCCTAATGTTGGGAATGAACTGATTATTGCAGTGCATGCAACTTTATTAAACCAGTGGTTTATTCACACTGATTCAGGCACTCACCCCAGACAACCTTTCCTCCTTGTGTGACCAGGCCCAGTTCGCTAACATTGACCTCTACTACTGTTCCTTTTGTGATAACTCCCAGAGAGGTATAGAGGGGTGAGGAAGGGTTCTTCTTAACTCCAAGGATGGGAAGGCAGAATGTGGCCTTCAACTCTGGATGTGTGACATGAGCCTTCTTAAAACGCAAACCCTGAAGTAAAACAAGGAAAAGTGTGGCTATCAGACGTGCACAATTCATCTTCATCATTAAAACTGCTTAGATGTGTAGAAACTCATTTTGCGGCATTGTTCAAAATGTGAGAGATCACTGTAATCTTACCATGGGTCTGATGAAACGCTCGTACTTTGGAGGTTTACGCGTGAAGCCATCACCAACAAAGCAAACTTTGGTGACCATTCTCTTCCAGGCTTTCTTTTGTCTCTTTCCAGTTTTGATGACTTTAAGCACCTCTGTCTCTCCCTGGGCACGCACCTTTGGCAACGGAACCTCCCATTTGCCCTAAAGAAAAGGTTACACATTTGTGTTTATTATATTTGTTATTCACACATATCTACATCAATATCATACAATTACCAAATAAAAAATATGTTTTGCAAAAAAGCAGACAGTCTTTAATATGTGTGGACACTTACAGCTTTCTCCTTCCTCTTCTGTTTGATCATGTTGGAGAGAACCTTAGCACGAGACTGCCCCTCTCTGTCCAGAAGGTAGGCTGGCACTGCTCCCTCTGGGGTCTTATCATCGTTCTTCTGTTTGGTCTTCCTCTCTTCATGCATTTTAATGCTGCAAAAATATAAGAATGGTTATTTCATGTTTTTCTAAACTACGTAAAAAGACAAGTTCAATTTCAGATGAGCACAGCTTTTCTCCCTTTATACTCACGTCTTCTTCATCTGTATCTTCTCTGCATGTCTCTGTTTGTGGTACAGTTTAGCCTTCAAACCGATCAGCTTTCGGGCTTTGTGGGACCGCTCATGAGCCTCACGACTTTCCTTCTTCCTTTTCCTCTCATGGTGGTCCAGGCGGTAGCCATGCCGCTTGCGGTGCAACTCAATGTGCTCGTTCTGAGGCTGCAAAACAAAAAGGGAACATGTAAATCCTCAGTCCAAGGACATTCTGAAGTATAACATATGCACAGATTTGATCATTAAATTAAACACATTTTTTTGGCTTTTTTTGTCAAGAATTCCTTGTAAATATTATTAATACAATCTTACTTTGAGATGAGGGTTCTTTTAATTAAGTTATGAAAGAAATTACACTAAGATATGTACTTTGGAAGAAATTTTACATTAAAAAATAAATGTGAGGGTGCCCTCCTCCTAAATTGCAGGAAAATTCGTAATCAAAATGTACATTTTTAAGTTGATATTCAATAAACTTTTAGCATATTTTCTTTTTCTAACAAATAATGTCACTTGTGTTTAAACGTTAGATTCGGTTATAGGTGCTTTCAATTTTTAAACAAAACACAAAGGAAACAACGTTTCATCAGTATGAACGTACAAAACAATCTAGCTAGTTTCTCACTTGCCGATGAAGATCATTTCAGTTATTTAATTAATTGACTTTGATTAGGATAGAGCATGATAAACAAGCACCTGAAAGTCAGAGAAGACAGCGCTAAAATACGTTTAGCACCATACCACGCTATATCAAGGATGACAAGTGCTTAACATTCACAAAAGCCTTCACCCACTATTTAAACAGCAGATCTGTCAAGTGAAGTGAACTGGTTTTAATAAAAGTTCCTTCAACACAAACACCTCATAGGAGCAGCACGTCACCCTGCCACATGTGAACTAAAGCTAATGCTACGATAAAATGCTAACGTGTTTAACTATCTGATAAAAGTCAAAAAATACAACTAAAAACGTTCGCTTCCTTACCATCTTGTGTTTGGGGACTTAAGCGTTACAGTGATTACGTCGCAGGTGGTAACAGTTGGTAAAGACGCACAATATTTGGTGTTTTTCCTTCAGGCTGGGGTCTTCTAGATGTTATTTTCCCCGGAGCCGAGACTTAGAGGAAGTACGTCACCCGGAAGTGACGGTTTGTCCGTCGATTTAATGTGAACGTTGTTGTCGACTTTATTAAAATCTTACAGTAAAGCAGTAGTGAAAATAAAAATAAAAACATATTACCTAGTTGTAAAAAGGTCATTTTTAATTTATGTACGCACATCAAATAACACTAACATAACCGCTATTGTTAACACAACCATTATTGTGCTTATGACCGGAACATTAGGTCCCAAGTGATTTGTAGCTGGGGATGTATTTTGTAACCGTGTTTTATGAAAGCGTGACTTTTGACAGTTGTTAAGAAATGTAGGGCATTTTAATTTATCAAAACATCGACAATGAGCTGTCTGTTAATAGGTTGTAAGGTCCGCCCTTCTTTCTCTATTTCGTTGGTCTCAGTAGCACGATGACTAAAGAAATAACTGATGTTTCTCCACTAACGTGATTGCTGAGCTGAAGCTGGAATATTAAGAGGAGGACGTTCAAGAGATAGCCAGATTTGTAATATGGCTGTCAGATCATCCCAGGCATTAAACAGAATGATTTCGGTGAGATATGTTCGCCTAAATGTCTGCTACAAGTAAAAATTGTGTTAACAGCACATTGGCTTCACTAGCGGTCGTTTTCATTCACAGGGGAGGTATTTATTAACTGCTGGTCTCCAGTTCTGCAGGTGTAGCGTTGTTTGTCGTGTAAAGAGACATTACAGATCTCTACCAGGTATGTTGATGTAAAATGCAATTCTTTTGACTGTCATGTTTAAATTAGTCAATTGATTGATAAGCCAAGAGAGCATACGTGTTCATTTGGTGATTTAAATAATATTTGTAGATTAGTAAAAGTTAGTAAAAGTTAAGCCAAACCAGCTTGGTGTCCACCTAGGAACCAAGCATTTAATAGTTGATAGATAAGTTAGGGAGAGTGCCATGAAAAGAAATGTTTTGTTAGACATTACATCCCTTGAGAACTCTGTGAAGTTCATCTTTTGATTAGAAAATCGTAGTAATGAAATTCATACAATATAATTCAAAATTGATTTACGTTTGAAACTAAACGTATACATTTTTGCAGTGGTGTTTGAACAACACAAGCAGTTCAAGCAGTTCACATCAACAATACAAATATATACACAACATCACAAATACATTTTGATTGTGCATTATTGTTCCCTTTTATAGATGATGTGAAATCACTGCGTGCTGTGGTGAACCCTGACATATCTAAGTAAGTGCATTCAGTTTTTTTTAAATGTAATTTAAAGAATTTAAAATAAAATTAACTTTGTCTGCATTCAGGATCCGAAACATTGGCATTATGGCTCATATTGATGCAGGAAAGACAACAACCACCGAGAGGATGCTTTATTACTCTGGCTATACGAGAGCTTTAGGAGGTGTGTTTTAATTTTGTCAGTCCTTTATTGGCTAAAGATTGCCTGTTCATTCCTGTCCGTCAATTACCTCCTGTGACCACTGTTTATAGATGTAGATGACGGCGATACAGTCACAGATTTTATGGCTCAAGAGAGGGAGCGTGGCATCACCATACAGTCAGCGGCAGTCACATTTGATTGGAAAAGTTATAGGATAAATCTTATAGACACTCCAGGTAAAACATGTTTCTGTGAATAACAAACTCTAATGGAAATGAGGAGACGCAGACACTCGAATGCAGCTGTCTGTGTGTGATTACAGGACACGTTGATTTCACTCTAGAGGTGGAGCGCGCACTTCGTGTTCTTGACGGGGCTGTTGCAGTGTTTGACGCCTCTGCCGGAGTTGAGGTGAGCCCACTGCTTTTAAATAGCTTTTTTGTTAGTTTTCTTAACAAACTATTGAGTTGTAGACTTACTTTCCCCGTCGTCCTGTAAACACCCGCAGGCACAGACTCTGACCGTGTGGAGACAAGCAGAGAAGCACCATGTTCCCTGTGTTTGTTTCCTGAATAAGATGGATAAACCTGCAGCCAAGTGAGTAACTTAACAATCTTGTTATATTATGTTTTAATTTCTTGTTGTGAATATTTAACTAAAAACAGTTTTATTGTTTCAGCTTGAATTTTTCCATTGAGAGCATAAGGCAGAAACTGAAAGCCAATCCAATCCTCCTGCAGGTAGAACGAGCAGAATTATGATGCCAAACAAGTCAACATGTATTTTTATAACAATTCTTTGTACTGAATCAGTTCAGAACAGTACAAAAGGAATTGTTTCGTTTTGCGTTGGGTTTTACTAATGCTGATGAATCCTGTTCTGTAGATTCCTGTCGGGCATGGAAAAAGCTTCACAGGTGTGGTCGACTTACTAACCAACCAAAAGCTGATATGGAAGCTGAACTCCATGCAAGATAATGGACGTGTGTTTGAAAGCAAACCTCTTGACCAGTCAGATGAGCCGGAACTCCTGCAGGAGGCCCAGGAGGCCAGGACAGCTTTAATTGAAAAGGTACATGAGAATTTTATTTGAGAAATGTTAGGGTGTCCACATTTGTATTCAGTTTGTGTTCCTGTTTACAATCGCAGGTTGCTGATCTGGATGATGAGTTTGCTGAAGTGTTACTAACTGATTTCAGTGACAATTTTGATTTAGTTCCGTCAGTTAAGGTCAGTAATGTATATTCGCAAGTGGTACGCATAAATAAATGAGCGCGGTAACTTGAGAATATGAACAGTGCTGATGTGTCCTCAGCTACAAGAGGCTGTGCGTCGCGTGACTCTGGCTCGCAAAGCGGTCCCAGTACTCTGCGGGAGCTCTTTGAGGAACAAAGGTGTTCAGCCTCTTTTAGATGCCATCACTGCTTACCTGCCTGCCCCAAATGAGCGGCACCATGACGTGGTGTGAGTGAACTCCTTCGTTTATCGCAAAAAAACTTCACGTTTCAGTAAATGTGATGTAGACTGACTTCGTGTGTGATTTCTCCGTCACCGTATATCAACCCACAGGCGGTGGTACAAGAACGACTTATGTGCGCTGGCCTTCAAGGTTCTCCACGACAAGCAACGCGGTCCTCTTGTATTTCTCAGGATCTATTCCGGCACCCTCAAGCCACAGTCAGCCGTCCACAACATCAACAGGGACAGCACGTATGTAGCCCAGTTACAGCGACGCCACCCCAATCCTGTCCTTATTCTTAACGCCAAACCTTCTTGTGTTTTGTGTCATGTTGTCTGTAGCGAGAGGATGAGCAGGTTGCTGGTGCCGTTTGCTGACCAGCATGTAGAAATCTCCTCACTGACAGCAGGAAACATTGCACTAACTGTAGGACTAAAGCAGGTAGAGCTTCTTGTACCATCATAGCCAATATTTAGTTAAATTGAAGCTTTCTCCCTGACAAGGTTGTTTGCTGCCTTCAGACAGTCACGGGGGACACCATCGTTTCATCCAAGGCTTCAGCAGCAGCAGCAGCTGCAGCCCGCCGGGCCCAAAGTGAGAGCGGGACAGAAGAGAAGCGTGGAGAAAATGCAAGTGTGGTGCTTTCAGGAGTGGAGGTCCCTGATCCTGTCTTCTTCTGCACCATAGAACCACCCACCATGGCCAAACAGGCTGGTCAGTGACTGTTTATAGTTATACTACACATGCCCCAGCCACCTTTTAGTCGCTCATATTTGGGGTTTTTTTATCCTCTAAAGATCTGGAGCATGCACTTAACTGCATCCAGAGAGAAGACCCCAGTCTTAAAGTCAGGCTTGACCCTGATTCCGGGCAGGTAATGTACTCATTGGGTTTATAAGGTTGTTTTTTAGTCACAGCATCTGCACCACTGTGTCAGCTAAATGTCTTTCTCTTCTACCCTTAGACTATTTTATGCGGGATGGGAGAGCTGCATATCGAGATCATCCATGATCGAATCAGAAGAGAGTACGGTGTAGTGACTCACCTTGGACCACTACAAGTGGCTTACAGGGAGACCATTCTCCACGACGCCTCGACAACAGGTACAGGAAAAGGAGAAAAGCTTAATCTGTACATTAGTAGAAAGATGTTATTTCAGTTTATGTTCCTGTGTGAACTATGACGTAGATATACTGGACCGGACAGTTGGGGAGAGACGACACGTTGCGACAGTGACGCTTTCCGTCAGACCGGTGGATACTTCCTCTTCGAGTGTTCCATGTGAATTAGCTTTCACAGAGGAATTGAGAGTGCAGCTGTCACAAGAAATGAAAGATGCGGTGGAGAACGGAGTGCAAAGCTCATACCTTCAAGGTAACACTTATTGTAATCTATTCATTTTTGTTACATTCAGACTTTTAAGGAGGTAGTTTCATTCAAGCTCGGGCACAGATGTCTTCACGCAGGACTCAATTCCGAGAGCAAACATCACTAAGAATGTGGAATACAGTGTGGGACTTGTTTGCTCACTGATGTACCACTTTCACTGCCTTCTTTTATATTCAGGTCCATTGTTAGGTTACCCTGTACAAGGTGCATCTACATTGATCCAAAGCGTCAACGTGGAGCCGGGAACCTCACCTGCCATGGTTTCCGCATGTGTGTCCCGCTGCATGCTTAAGGTCAAACATTGGGGCTTCTAACGTACGACACTACTGTAAACTACAGGGGCGAAGCACTGGCAGATAAACGGCACCTCTGTTTCTTTGGACACAGGCGCTGAGGCTAGCTGGAGGTCAGGTCTTGGAGCCAGTCATGTCACTGGAGGTCACAGTCGGTGAGGAATACCTTGGTTCTGTGTTGGGTGACTTGGCTCAAAGACGGGGGAGCATCAGAGACATCCAGAGTCGTCACAGCAACAAGGTGCTGCTAGCAACTGTGCCCTTGTCTGAGATGATGGTGAGTTGGCTTTCAACTTTGTCTAAAGGTTTTCTGTTTACATTGTTATACCCGTCTGTCCTAAATGTGCTCACCATCATGAGTTTCTCCATCACCCCAGCAGTGCACAGAATATAACGTTTAGCATGGAGAAACAATGAGCCGACACTTTAAACACAGTTTAAATGCTGTTGACTCTTCACCTGAAGAAGCCTTTTCGATGAGAGGCTTCAAGACTTGTCACTAAAAACTGCTTACTTAATCTTTTTAAAGGGCTATTCCACCATCCTGCGAACGCTGACATCTGGCAACGCAACCTTCTCCCTCAAGCTGGACTCCTATGAGACCATGAACCCACAGGACCAGCATATGCTCGTTAAAAGAATGGCTGGTCTGTCGTGATGCTCGCTTCACTGAACACTGACCAGACAGGAACATGGATTCTACGCAAACAAACCTTCACAGGACTGGACGGTGATATAGATCACAATATGAAATAAATGCAGCCAGTTACTCACCTAAAATTTAAAACATTTTATTAACAATCGATACAAATAATAAAATAACAGTGTAATTCAGAATGTATGACATATGTGCAATCAACAGTTCTGTGTTACAGAATACAGTCATGATACAGCATCAAAGCATTTGATTTGTGATTTAATTCCCTTGTTATCCCCATTCCCACGTCAAGTCATTTTCAGACACCTCTGTACTCACGGGGACAGAAACTGGGAGACAAAGGCTCGGCCGGGACGCCGCGCCTGAGATAGGAAGAGACAGTTAAGATGATCTCGTGTAGTATTTGGAGTCGTACTGACACACACACATTTTTTATTATTACATAGTAACTTACTCAACCAAACGACAGCGATGCGCCGACAGTCTTGCGAAGGCGTCTCCGATGTCTGTCACGTCCGCAGCGCTCCACAGCCGCTCAGCCACAGCACTGGCACGCGGCCTGGGAAAAACATTATTTATATACAATTTACCGCCATGTTTTAACACATCTTTGTTCAAACATGCATTCAGTAAACAATTACAAGCCATACCAGAGTCTAGGTGACAGGTTGGTGGCATCCACATATTCTCCCCACAGACATGCTTCTCCACCAATCACAAGCTTCTTCTGAGTTTCAGTTCCTGTTTTAGAGAAGTCATTTGATCAGGCAGCCCAGACGACCTCCAGGGAATTTCACTGGACCATAGTATTAAATTATCTGATTTAACAGTAAAACATTTTTGGTTTGAGTTCATTCAACAGGCTTACACATATTTGCACAGGAGAGACAAACGACTCCTTGACATTTCCAGTGACCAGTGTCAAGAGTCCAACAACACAGCTAAAAAAAAATCTGAGTCAGATCAACAGAACAATAAAAGAATCATATGACAGGGGCAAATGTCCAACAAGCTTATGTAAATACCCCAAACAAAGCTGTATATACAGCGATGGACCAGTCTAAAGGTGCAGGGCAATAAAAATCATGGAGACACAAACCATTGAAATCTTGTGGGTCAGTCTTGTAAAACCCGAGCCAGTCCTGGCCATAGGAGATACGGTTCAGGTACCAGGGAGTGGACAGCAGGGTCTGGTACCCTGATGATGTAACATTTGCCATCTCTTTCTGGTACTGCTGCTGGTTTCCCTTCCAAACGTGGATAAGTGTGTCTGATGTCAGCTACACAGTACACACACATACATAAGCATCAGCATGAGTGGAAAAAGATTTAAATTCGGGTTGGAATGAAGACGAAAATGATGGAGCCTCTGTTGCTTCCAGTTCATTCGAGGATCATTAAGGGCGATGGGTATGGGTCTTAGAAGAGTCTGGAAATCAAAAAGGTTCAACCATTTTTGTCCTGGTCCATGGCAGACCGAACCTGAACTCTTTAGGCCTGTCTGGTGGATTCAGATCCAGCCTGCACGCTGCATTTATCAATTGCTCACTTCACCAGAACTGCTCATCCTTAGTGGTGAACTACGAAACAAAACCCACCAGCCACACTGCCCCATGTTCCCCGTGCTTGTCACAGTTGTGCACTTTAAGTGTAAGCCTGTTGAACAAAATGTAGTTTTGCCTCAACAAACCAAGTCTAAATCACAGATCCCATCAACCAATTTCACCGATTTGACATGAGACACAATTCTTTTGGAAGACTGACCGTTGAAATTGAGTGGTTCAACCTTGTAGTACCTCTGCCAGTCCTGGCCGTAGCTAATATAATCTAGGTACCATGGGGCGGAGAGGATGGAGGTGTATCCCGCTGCCGTCACGTTGCTCATCTCCGCGTTAGAACTGCTGCTGATCCACACATGCACTACTGTGTCTGGCTTTAGCTGGAATTGTTACAAGCCAGGCTACTGTGCTTAGGTGAGCTACTACACGAGTTGGTAGTCATGCTTAAAAGTAAAAGTTCCATAACATTTTGCAACAAATCCTTTATGACCCCAGTATAGAAATAACTTGATCTAACAATGCACACTACTTCTGTTTACCTACCTTAACACCATTGTCAAAGACCTCCTGCCAGATCATGTAGCCTTTGCGTGTGCTATCAATGATGTCCAAAAGCCTGTCACATCAAACATGGTGTTTATAAAGTCTCAATTATTTCACATTAACATTTAATCACTTGGCAAAAGAAGTACAAATCAGAATACATTTGTTTTTAAGACAAGCCTGTCGTTTTACTTAAATGTGGAAAATGTTAATGGGATGTTTCTCTGATGGTCATTTTACGGTTGAATGAGTGTTTACGAGCAACAAACCTTTGGATGTAGTAGGATTCTAATTTTCTGTAGTCAGCTCCAAAGCCTTGCTTGGCCATGAAATCCTGAATGGCTGGATTGGACTTCCTGCAAGACGGAGCAAGAACAGCAGCCTGTGATAACGGCAAGGCTGCAACTAACTACGACTCTCCTTAATGGATTAACACGAATAATAAAAATCTGATTGTAATGAGAAATGCTGTTGTTTCCATTTAGCTGCAAAGCGTCGTCACCCTCACTGTTGCCACCAGCTGTTAGCATCTGCAGATGCATCAATACCCTAATGTAATCATAAGCCTTATTGCTGACCAACCCTAGATAGTGGCAGATAATGTGCACATTTCTTACCAGCAGGTGAAGTCCACCTCATCACCGCCCAGATGAATATAAGCATCAGGGAAGATGGTGCTGATCTCCTTGAAGAACTTCCCCATGAAATCATAAGTGGAGTTCAGGATGGGGTTCACTGGTCCGAAGGTGCCAGAGGGCTTGGAGCCGGCATAACAGGGTGTGAGCAGATCTGTTTGACCTAAAAGAGAACACGTTTAGTGCTTCCAGGTATTTAAAAGAGGATCAAACATAATAAGGGGAACTCTTCACACTCGCCTTTGCCCCAAGACTGTGTGTGTCCTGGAGTGTCGAACTCTGGGATGACGCGAATTCCTCTCAGACGGGCAAACTCAATGACCATCTTCACATCGGCAGGCGTGTACACGTGTGTGTATGGGTGGTAGGATCCCTATGAACAGGTTCATGAACAAACACTTAACACATATAACGTCTTAGTGTCCTGTGCTGACGTTTAACACTAGTAACAAGTCTCACTGACCTTTTGGCTCAGTTGTGGGAACACTTGGCTCATGAAAGGGAAGGACTGATCATCAACAATGTGCCAGTGGAAAACATTAAATTTGTTCATGGCCATTGTTTCCTGGGTGAATACGGAGAACATTTGCGTTAAACAGTAAATATGACATGACAATACAACACAAAATAAGATGGGAGTGTCTTAATTAGGTACCAAATTATTCAGGATGACTTTAATGGGCAGGAAGTGTCGAGAGCTGTCCAGTAAGATGCCTCTATGTGCAAATCTGGGGAAGTCAATGATATTTGTTGAGTTGATGCTTTTCTGTAAAGATAAGAGGTAAAAATAAGCTTGACTTAAAACTTAACAAGGTTATGGATCTCATCTGCAACAAAGACAGAAGCTGTAGATAGTCATGTTATGTTTCACTTACAGCTCCATTTTCGTCGTCGTAGACCAACTGGCTGAATGTTTCCAAACCTATGTTCCAAACCATGGAAATGTGCAATGCAAAATAAACACATTAATTAAAACCAATGGGGTCAAGTTTTATTATACCTATTATGCCATAAAATAAAGGTAGTGTCATCAGATAACCTAGATAAGCCAAGTTCAGCTCAGATTGTGCTTTTACACTGCACGGAATGCTGCCAACCAGGTTTGCAATGCAAGTGTAACGTCATGTTAGACGTAGCATTTTCTGCTGCACATGAAAATAAATGCCGGCATTTTCTTACACAATTGTTTCCTGTGATTGCTTTTTTTTGCTAGAGCAAAAAGTTTATTTCTTTTTATTCCTTTTATATGGTGCATGATGAATTATCTTTGAACTGGTGAATTAGAAGGCAACAACAAGAAAAAAGTCCTACCATGCAAGGCTCCCCAGACCGTGGGTGCTTTGAGGACAGCATATGGCTGCTCCACTGACAGTTCATCTAAGAACACAAACAGTTGTGCATTGCATGATCAGTGATGTCAGAGCTTGGTAGGGGTTATTATGGTCCTTAAATGGGGGTCTTAACGGGGGACTTTACACATTTGGTCTAGCTTAATAGTGTTAATCCTTGTATCTGCTGGCCAGGGAGTCACTAAATCCACTGGCAAGTCAAGAGTATTTACACTTCACCCAGTAAATACTAGTATGGTGTAGAACGAATAACTAAGATGGAGTCTTCTTATCCTAAAACGACAACAGCTGAATATAGAAATTAATCAGCAGAGGCCTGCAGATAAAACTGCATAGTTCATTTGCATTTATATTTTGTAATTTGCTTGAATCTAAAGCATCTGTGCTAAGTCACAGAGAACATTGTGAAACACAAGAGTATGGGAAGTTCCAGTTCCATCTTCTGCAGAAGCTGTGAAAATAAATTCTCATCATTAACTAGAAAAGCAGAACATCTTTTTATTCTATATTAAAATCTAGGTGCCTTCTCACCTATAACATACACATATGTTCAGATATAGAACACATTTATTATTATTATTATTATTATTATTATTATTATTATTATTATTATTATTATATATTACTGTTCGTACCTTAAGTATTTGCAATAATGTATGCGAGTGGGCAATTATTTATATTAACATTCATGAATATCATCTTCAAATATAGTTTAGTGTCATACGCTGCTAAACATGAGTTTAATATATACAAACAGTAAAACAGTAAATATATATAATGACCAATAAAGTGGATTCTTCTCCTTGTGTTATCGTTATCGACACTCACATGACTCGTCAGACGCCACAGTGGGATAACCGTCACACTCCGAGTCAGGTGACGTGATCCACACCTGCAGCTCCGTCAGCTCAGAGGAATCATCAGAGGCTCCTCTGCCTTTGCTCAGCCCCCGTTTTTTGCCAAAGCCAAATATGTAGTCGTAATATCTGTGGAGAAAGACAGAAAGTCGTTTTCGACAGCCGGTCCTTGAACGCACCGCGCTGATTGTGTTTTGTCCACACACAGAAAAGGAAAGTGAACACGACACCGAGCTTTTAAAAACAACCCGAACGATTTAGACGAGTGAAGGAGAGTTTCTCACCTCCTGTACGCGTTCTGCAGCAGGATGCAGCTCGCACCAGTATACGACACTTTGCCGTCAACTATTCTGAAGGAGGAGGGCAAGTTGAATGAAGCCCCCGAAATCTGCACTTTCTGTGGCAGCGGCCACAGAGAGCCGTACTTTGAGGGCTGCTCGCCGGGCTTCAACTCTTCAAAGAGGGGCTTGTCGTTGGGCTGCGAAGCCTCGCCACAGCCCAGAGCCAGCAGCAGCACTAGAAAGCTCAGAGGAGCGATCATCGTGATGGATGAAAGTAAAGTCACAAGACCCAGCGACCGGGCGGCAGCATTATGTGGAAGAAGCGGGGCGGGACTTTCTATGCGGAAGTCTGTGCGAACATTTAAAGGGGGCGGGACTTTCCATGCGGAAGTCCGTGCAAACATTTAAAGGGGACGCGCTCCCTGTTATCGCCTCCTTTCACACTACAGCATATGTTTAACTGCTTCGTGGTCTTTAAATGTTGTGTCCTGGTAAAAAAGCCAAGTTAACTTTATTTCTGTAACATTTTGTTTATCTATTTATTTATTGTTTGTAAATGAAAAATAACCAACCAAGGTGGAATCATCTGAAATCTGAATCAGAGTAGCAGGCTAAATCTGAAATGGTCATACAATCTGAATGACATCATAGACAAACTAGTTTTTACACTGTAGTTTAATAATGCATTAATAGAACACGGAGGAAACAGATTCATACTAAATAGATAATTAATGAATCAAACACAAACTGCATTCTTGTCTATGTGTGAATCAGCATTACAAGAAAAGGGCAGAGCTGCAATTGCTCTTAAATTCCAAGAATAGGTTAGAGTGATATGTATTAAACCATTAGCAGAAGCACAACACAGATTTTTAACTCTATTTTAATGATAATAAAGAACTATAACCCTCTGAGACAGACACCTAAGCTAATTCTTTCCTGACAGCACGTTGCTTAAAGCCTCAGAATAGCTATTAGCAGTAACACCAAAAAAAATAGCTATGCACAATGAACTTCTTCAGGGAACTACACCAGCAGCAAGAAAGAAAGTTCAACTCTGCTCCACCTGTTTCTGAAAGGCAAGTGTGTCATGTGGCAAGTGTGATCAGGAGAGCCTCTGGGAAAGTCTGAAGCCACAGGTAAACACTCCCTTTTTTGCTCTTTAACTTTCTTTGTCAGTTAGGACATTCCTTATCATGTGATTCAAGTGGCTACTGCTGCAACTGTCTTCATAAATAGAGTTTACAGTAAACTGTACTCAGCCTGATCCATACAGACAATTCATATTAGTACCTAAGCGTTTATTCATCTTATGTTCCTTCCAAACCCAAATCACGGAGCTAGAAACAAATCTACAAACCTCACTTCTTCACAATGTCACGCAGAACCAGTATGAGCTGGCCCAGTAATTTTTATCTTGTGACATTCCCAAGCATCTATGTCATCTCTCATGATTGATTTATCACGAGGTGCAACCAGAAGTTTGTGCAATGAGCAGCAGCTCACCTACCTTACATTTTATTTAATTTTACTTCCTGGATTATTTTTGATCCATAACCTCATTCTTGTCTATTATCATCCATAAGATAAGATAAAAGCCTTTATTACACCCATGCTCGGGACATTATGATGTTACGACAGCAGAAGAAAATAACAAAATGAAAAATAAAAGGAAAGAACGTCAACATTAGTAATTAGTCAGTTGTCAAGGCTTTATCAAAAAGGAACAGTTTCAAGCATCACTGTGAGCAAACCAGATTGTACAGTCTGACAGCAGCAGGAAGAAAAGACCTTTGATACTGCTCTTTGGGCGTTTCAATCTGTCACAGAAGAGCTGCTCAGCGCTGTAACAGTCTCATGCATTCAGTGGGAGTTGTTCACCAGCACGGTTCACAGATTGGCTGTCGTCTTGTGTTCTCCCACCACCTGCACTGGGTTCAGGGGCATCCCCAGGACTGAGCTGGCATTGCTGATCAATTAATCAGGCCTCTTCTTGTCTGCTGCAAAGACGCTGCTACCCCAGCACACTGCCCTGTAGAAACAGATGACGTCACCGCAGAGATTTAAACGCTTCTTAGGTGTGACCAAAGTACCTTAGTCTCCTGAGCAGGAGGAGTCTGAGTCCTTTGCTGTAAAGAAACCAAAAATCTCACAAAGTAATCCTGAAAAACATTAGTTATGATTAAGATCAATAACACAGGAAACAGGTAATAAATATAAACAGCTGTGAGCTTTTAAGTATCTGAAACAATTTCCTCTGAGCTGCACAATTCCTCATTTTGTTTTTATGAATATCTTGTCCACCATGTCATATGCACAAAGCATATGTTAAAACTATTTGAAAATGCTAAATAAATGGATTCTTTTATATTGTCTTTTTATTTGAACGCCATGCGTACAACTCTGTCCACTAGATGTCTCTCTTGTCGCGTATATGAAGCATATTCTGCCGTCATGAGTTTTTCTTCACCACAAAAAAACACTTCTCTAAGTTACAGTGTACTGTATTTGCTATAGTTATGGTGTTTTTCTGTTTTCATTAAAAAACAGTCGATGGGAAAAGAAGCTTGATGCCAGTGTATGGAACTGCTCCGTAATCACCACAACACAAGTTCACTGCACATAAAACTAGACAAAGTAATAACATTATGGCCTCGAGGGTCCAATGTAGAGTCACAGCCAAAAGTTCTGTCAACAAGGACCACAGATGTGACTCACACAAGATGTGCAGGGATAAAATTGGACTTTGCGTTCCCAGCTACCCACAAGACCCACAATGTGTTTATAATCCTACAGGACTTAGGTTGTGTGTGCTCTCAGTGTTGGGTTGCTGTGACGCACCCAAACTTCATGCTATTATCTATACGGAATTGTTTTTTAAATATATGTGCCATTATTTGTTTCATTTTCTTTTTTTTCTTGGGGTGGGGGCCCTGATCACAAGCTCGGGTTTGGTTTTGTTTTGCCTGCAGCTCCTGTTTACCAGCAGTCACACATCACACGCATCGCTTCGTTCTGTAAAAGTGCAACATGACAGAGATTTGCAGAACTGATTTTGTGTTAGCGAGCATCATTTCATAGTTCAGAGGGTAAAGCAGTCATCTTCAAACCCATGGGTGAGCAGGTTCGCTTCCCAGTCCCATCAGGTTGCATGTAGCGCAGACACAGGTCTATCAGCTGTCCGAACAACAATTTCCCCAAAGGGATCAATAAAGTATTATTATTAGCTGTTACAGTAAGTAGTAGGGGCCTCTGTTCCTACAGTTACTTTAGTGTTGGAGCTGGTCATGATGAAGTTAACTTTACAACTTTTAACTGATAATTATAAATGCACACTTACATTAATATGACTGAAAAGTATAGTTTGCAATTAAAACATCGGGGTGCGTGGGCAGCTCCGCTTCACGTCTTCTTCCTCCCTCTCCCTCCATTTCCTGCACAGAGCGACGGTCCTCCCCCTCTCAGTGTAAACACACCCATTGATTTTCAGCGAGAGAAGACTGGGAGCGCAGGAGCGCAGGAGCGTCACACAGGACCAGAGACGCGTCGCCGAAGTGACGCCTCCGGACATCTCGGCTCATCCTGTGAATCAAAGCCAGTGTGTTCGATTCGGAGCCCTGACAAATAAACAGTTGCTGCTTCGAGAATTTGCCAGACAGCCCAGCGTGGTGCAGAAAACGACCCGAGCGATTGAGCGCCGGTGTTTCGGGATTTACCCAAGAACTTACTACGCTCTCGGAGCGCCAGGGTCGCATCGTGGCTCTCTCAGAAGTGGCATGTTCGAGGGACACTGCGGGCACAGTTGAACTCCTGCTTTCACCCAAAGAGGTACATAAAAAATCATCCTCCCCACAGGCCGCTGCAGCTGATTGTCGTTATTCTTAGAGATGTCTTCTAACTACTGCCGCATCCTTTCACCTGATGATGGGGAACTCCGGGTTCGTTCCAGAGAACGCGCCACAGAAACAAAAGCCTGATGTTGACTTAATGGATCAGGTCAACGTATATGCAGGTTTTCTCTTTTTTATGAAATGTCCTCTCTCTCTCCTGTTGTGTGTTTTCGCCATCCCGCTCCTGCACGCGCGACCTACCTGCTCTCCTTGCTCTATTAATTCTATCTATTTTATATTGTTTAATTTTTCCAGTTGAAACAGCGCAAACCTCGCACAGATGCGCGTCTGCTTCTGAATCTCTAAATCTGCGTGTGTTAGAGACTGATGCACACATGCAGCTCACTAGCTGCTGGGCTGCCCTCTTGTTCTGCATCTTGTTGCATTTCTCTTCCTCCATGTGGAGATGTATATACTTGGCCTACATAAGCCTGGTGTTTACTTTTGAATCACTCCCTCCCATCCCTCTTCCTGACTCCATGGTTGACTGTGAACACCTGGTAATGATTTAAAACAGGCTGCAGCCAGCCAGGCCCCAGATAGAGTCCAGACGTTGCATGTGCATGCCTTTTTACAAAGCCGCGTGCTTTATGAGTGTGTGGCATGTAGTGTATGTTTTCTGGTTTTATGTCTACAGCTCTGTTTTTTGTGAGGGCATGGGATGAACAACCCCTAAAGCCATTCAACCAACAGCACACTCTCACACTGCTTCCTCTCAGGACGCATTCGTGTGAAAGTCTGTTAGTGTAACCCAGAAAACCTCAGGTATTTAGATATGACAAAGGAAATCAGCACATCCTCATACCTGTCAAGTACCTGAGTGTATATAAAAGGTAATTAGAGTTACTTGGAACAGGAGGCAGGCTTTTTCTTTTGTTCCAAGTAACTTTAATTACCTTGTATGATGAAGCCAAAAATTAAACAGTAACACTGCCACATAATGAGAACAACAGGTAATCTGCTGAATGCGGCTAGGGAAACTTTTTTTTCCCAGAGAAGGGTTTATTCCTATAATCATTTATCAAAACATTCGTAAACTAATGAGAGTTGGCTTAAAAGACCTGCTTTGTTTTTCCTATTTAGAGCAGAAAGATAGTTATCAGACCGTTATCAGGAGTTTCACATCAACATGTTGCACTCAAACAAACCAGATTTGAGTCTTACAGTACAGTTATCTGATTAAACCTATGTGATGTGCTGATGTGTGGTTGTTTACAGAACTGTCTCAACATTACTTAGAACGTTATCGTCAGGTTCAGATTATTCTTTTATTCGATCATCACCAGACAAATGTTGAGCCGAGTTAATTTATGACAAATATATTATTGTGATAAATTCCTATAAAAGAACAAAAGGGTTTTCAGTCCCTGCAGGCCTGCTTGGTAATCCTGGCTCTATCCTTTAAAATGCAAATACACAGGTATCTGGTTTGCCGCTCTTCCCTTTGATGAAATGCTATATTTTTTAAGCAAATTAAAAGGGTGGTGTTGGAAGATTGCAGTGAGAATGTGCAAACATTCAGTGGATGTGTGTAGTCTTGTGTGGACAACTGACCAAAGCAGTTTGGACAATTGGGCTTTTTGATTCATCCCAGAGAATAAGTGATTAAATGATTCTGTTGAAGTTGGAGCACTGAAGCAGCAGGTTGTTCAGTTACAGGGCTGCAACTGTGACTGCTGTGTCTTATCACTGTTTTAGTTACATCTGTGAGCAATGGAGGATTGTTTTAATACTTTTTGAATGATCCTATTATCACTATCTGTGGAATGAGCATCTGATAATCACTTTACCCTCTTATGTTCAGCAGAGTGTTGATCTGCCTGTCCGCTACTGTGCCTCAGACCTGGACCGCTCAAAGTTATTTATTAACATCAGCAAAGATTCTCCAAAGCAGTGCCGTTTTTTTATGGCCATATATTCATATCAAGCTCATACGTCATGCTTCCAATTAGAAAACATGAGCTGTAGTATAAGATGTGTGTACTGTTTGTGTGTGTGTGTGTGTTTGTGTGTGTGTGTGTGTGGGGGGGGGGGGTAGGCTAGAATATTCTCATCATAGCCAGAGGCCAAAAAAAGAGTACAGGTTGCCAGTTTCTTCTGAGCTGGAATGCAATAGATCCTGTTAAACCAAAGATGCAGTTGGTTTTGCATTTCATCAGGTTGTGATAAATAATATTCTTCCCCTTGTTATTACTGCGAAATATGACTTGGGAAACTGCGTATACGCCACTCTCATACATTTTTGAAATGTATGAGTGACATTGCCAAAGAGTGACAAATCCTTTAACAGCTGAGAGTTTCCTCAGTGGCGCGCTTCTACAGTATATATTTTATTTCCTTTCTTAAAACATTTCTGAAGCTGTTTATTCATTTAGTTTATTCAAGGGTGCTGCATTTATGAGTCATTGTGCTAACATTTAATAAGGTATCTTAGGCGAGTCGCTAGCAGTAGAGGGATACGTCTTGCCTGTGGGGAACTCTGAAGCTACTGGAGATGGCTCTGTTCAGACGTAACCTGTGTTCACTTGGGGTGCATTTCCAGCCTTTGCGTAAAGCTGCTTGCTGTTGCTTCATATTTAGCGTGCAAGCGTGAGAGTGGTATTGATCCATGATACTCCTGGCAAGAAAGTGAATAAACACATTTCTCAGAATGTCAGTCTGTTATTTTAAACCGGTGTATTTGGCTGGCAGGCACGTATCACTTAAAAACAAATGGATACAGGTCTTTCTGAAGCAGTCACACGGGTACCACCACATAACATAATGGGTTATCTTTCATTCTTGCTTATTCACTCAGCCTCCAGTTTTAAAAGCTAAGGTTGGAATCTAGTTCAGTACATTGTGCGAACATTGGCTGCGGGTGTTTTAATCCTAATGTCACCAGCAGCACTGCAGTTAAAACAGGTGACTGGGTTTTTCAGAGTAAAAACACCGACCAGCAGGTTTGGGGAGTTACTGAAGTTTTAAGTTTTAAGAACAATAGATTTCAGTCAAAGCCAAAGGCGTGAATGACATTGTTCACAAGTCATCTGTATCTGCAGGTTTCAGGCTTGATTGTTTATTCATGAGACGGCCTTCTGAGGATTTTAGAGCAGATGATGTAACCTAAAGAAAATAGAAAATATCCTTTGCTTTCCACAGCTTAGTTGTAGCGAAAGCATATATGACACATGGGAATTTCTGAGCTAACTCACACTGACATGACAAAGGTGGTCAGCTTGAAATCAGTCAGGTAAATAAATTAGAATT